>JAFBJQ010001067.1:0-28714 GCA_016785345.1 Trinectes maculatus
AGGTGCAGATAGTGCTCCACCCATCACGAGCCGATGGTGGAAGGGTTACACAAATATTTTGTAGTATTATTCCATTGTGCCCAACGTTTAGAGGTCCAAAAGTAAATGGACAGATACTGATACGGACAGATCTCGCCCGGTCGACACACTGAGGATACATAAAGGTCATATATGTCAGCCAATCACTAACTCCGAGTTACAGCTGAAGCATGTATACTGTGCAGATGCTCCTCCGCTCACGTGAGTGTGAACAAGTCCAACACACACTCAGTCAGATGGCACAGCGCACACACACACGCGCTGACACACTGCAGCCCTGTTACCTGCAGGCTCAGCTCTCGCTCTCAGGTTACCTGTTTTCCTTCGTGTGAGTGTAAAGTGTGTTCATATGCTCCTGAGAGGGTTGAGATTGGAAGGAGACTGTTTTCACAGTGATAAAAATCACTTGGCACCTCGCGAGGAGCCGCCATCGCAGCGCCACAGGACGGAGCGGCGTGGCCCTGCCACCGCCACAGTGGTCGTTAAAGGAGTGACCACTGTAACGGATGAGTTCATCCCTTATCTCTGTGAAACCACTGATCCAAATTAATATGATCGTAAATAAAACACACTGTGTTTCTGACTTAGGAAGTGCATTTCCTCACATACTATTTACCACCTGTATTTGATATCTATAGTTGGCCGATATGGTATTTTAGATACAAAACATAAAACTTACCATAAAATACAATGTACTTCTATCGTATAAAAATCCTCCATGATATAATTAGGTATTTCAAATTACTTCCAATTACTTGAGTACATTTTGACAGTTTTTATTCAATGCTACTGTTCAATAAAGCAGCAGAAATAAATAGTGTTTAACTGCTCATTCTTACTGAATCTTTATATTTTTATTTTCATTATTATTATTTTTTAATTTCTTAACTTTTCCTCACATTTTACTTATTCCACAATGGCAAACCCCACACACACACACACACACACACACGCACACGTCTTCTGGTATCTGAGAGACAGCCCGCTCTGTGTGTCCCCACAAAGGGCATTTGTGCTACAAAACCCCTGCACGACTCCCATGTTGTCTTATGGGAAGCTGTCAAAGCCTGCTATAAGCCCATATCACCCAGACAGACGTCAAAAGGTCTTAGCTGCTGTTTTCCCTCTGCATTTACACTATGTACAGAACCAAACCAGTTTATTAAAAAGTGCTAATTCCAAGCAAACGCCGGCGACCGCCAAAATAAAGGTCTTTGATATGAAACGCTGCTGATATATGTTTGGCCCAACACGTCTGTGCATGTGTAGCAGTCTGACGTCCAGTCAGCTGATAGCGGCCGCTGTTTGCAGAGGCTTAGCCAGAGACTTCCTTATTAGACTCTTAATAAACTGACGTTGCATGAAACGTATAAGGTGTGGGGCTATGTGGAGTAAGCCAGGACTCTGCACACACAGTGTGAGTCAGTGTCACGAGTCCGGCTGTGGTCAATGGAATACTTAAGCTTGGCACACGTGGGTCTCCGTATCTTCACACACAGCCACCTACATCGCCGCTCCACCTGCCAAACCACACGGCTGAATGAGGCTATGGATACACAGAGTGCAGTGTGTATGTGTCCTCCGCTCCATCACCGCCATGGGCTGGTACTGGAGGAGGAGGACCCTGTGACAGGGGGCCAGTGATACCTTTCAGTTGGGGGTCATTCACAGTCAAGGATTAAATCACTATTCAATCTGAATAGTTATGACAAAAAAAAAAAAACGATGCCTGCCGGTTGGTCTTTCCTCTCAGCATCAGTATCTGAGGCCTCAGATGGTCCTGCAGGATCAGCTCCTCCCACAACCAGACCAACACTGTCTCCAACCTGGTCCCGTCCTCTATCTCTCTGATGAGTAAGACGTCAGTGGACACATCCTGCATTCCAACAACTCCGACAGAAGCATGAACGCGTTAGGCCACTTCCTGTCTCTGTTTGACTCCGCCTTCCTCTCATTCTTCACTACTTTCCATTTGTCTCTGTGTCTTCAGCTACAATGTCCCATATGAGACAGCATGGCCGCCTACACTCTGGCATCCTGAGAGCACAGTGTGTTTACCTGGCACGCTCGTCTCCAGCGGTCGCGTACGCCCACCCCCGTCACCCTTGAGTCAACATCCCTGTTACTTCCCAACGCATTCCGGTCTCCATCCAGCATCTGAGGCCAAGTTCCTCCTGTGGTTCCCCAGAGGCGGCTCGCTGGCCCTGGGTACAGCAGAGCCACGAGGCCGGGGTCAGCAGAGGTAAGGAGGAAGTAACTGAACTCGTGGCTCTTCGGACTGAACAAACCTCTCACAATGAGCAACGTAACATATCCAGAACCTTCTCCTTTTATTTCATCAGCTGATTGAACTGAGTTTAATCCTGGTTTTCGCCGCCTGCTGTTTTCTGAATGAGGCAGAGCTCTTTGGACTGAGCACGGTGTTTGAACTCTGCTATATAAATAAAGCTATAAATTTCTCAGTGTGGCAGTGATATCAGCAGCCTTGACGTTACAGCTCCTGTCATAACCTTGGATGGAGAATAACTGCAGGAACTAATCTGGTTAGACTTAATCTGATTATTTGAGGATAGATGGAGATTTCTCTATGCCTCCGAATTCATGACCCAAAAAAAAAAAAAATGAATGAATTGCCCTTCGTGAGCACATTCTGCCTCTGGCTTTAACTTAAATTATCTAGCGGATGAAACAATAAGCCCTTATTTTACACTCGTAATTCGCCCCCTCGCTCTTCGCTCTATTACGCGGCGGCAACACAAGACATTTTGATGGCAGGAAATTAGCTATCGTCACATGTAATATAGGCCAGACGGGTCAGAGCGGGGTCAGAGGCCAATTATACAACGTTAAGACAGAGCTTTAACTGGCAACAAGCAAACGTCAGGGAAGATGTCCAACACAAAGTTATTACCGAGCCCAAACGGATCATACTGAACTGTTGTTTTGGCAGAATATTTCAGTAATTAGTCATTAGTGACCCAATTTCCTGCTTTAAGCAATGCAACACAACGTACTGCATGTCGATGCATCACATAACCAATTGACAGGATTATTTTATTAACGTTTCTCCTGCACAACGTGTGCACGCCACTCTTCTGCACGTCACTGACTACGTAACAGCCCTTTAAAGCCCCACCAGCCATGACCTCACAAGCAATCTGAGAGCTAATTGCTGGTTTCGAAGGTAAAGTGGACGTAACAAGTGGATTCTGACAATGGATTTGTTGGCGCCCATCTGAAGGTTATTTGGAGACATGATGGAGACAATCACACAGAGCTTTGAGGGGTAAACTCCGCTCAGAGAAGCTAAGCTAGGAATTAACGTGATCAGGAAACTGGAGGAAGACTCTGACAATGTGAAAGCTCGCGAGGTGATGAGTCCAGATGTGGCGAATCAGGACTCAACATGGCTCCACAGCTGGATTGCTTTACATCAGCGCTCTCACAAACTGGGAACACTGTTTAAGTGGACCCAGTCCCAGCGAACACACAATGCACAAGAAAAAAAAAAAAGAAGTGAATCTGATTCTGCTTTGTGCTCATTCAAACACACTCTCACACATGACGTAATCCTGTATTCACATTGTTTTAGCGTGTAGCCGCCAGCGCACCACATGTTTATTGGTTTAAATGGGAAAAGCATGTTAAAAGGGGGCTGGAGACCGATCGGAGGTAACATTTCCAAACTTTTGTCTTTAAGACAAATTCAATATTCACAAAGTAGAATTATTTTCCCATTGTTGGTGTATTTGTTCAATTACTTCTGTGGAACGCTCTGCGTTTAATTTCCTCATTATTCACTTAGGGCATAAAGTGCAGTGAGTGAACAAACAAGTGTTCACCATAATCTCATGTTTTGCTCAACGAGATAATTAAAGTGTCGATTTGTGGAGATTGTTTTTGCGAACGACACATGGAACCGCTCAAAGATGAAGGCTGGCATTCATCTCTCTTATCATCACCTCCAGTGCTTCATGAACGTCTGCCATGCCGTTACACTCCCACAAGAACCCACCGATTCACGTTGGCAAAAACTATAGCAAAACTCTGCGAGAGTTTGTGAAATAAGAAAATAAAAGAATCTCCTACAGCAGCTATAGGTCACCTGATCCGCAGGTTGTGGAGTGGCTTTCCTGTGAGGCCACTATTAAAATCTTCCTTCCTTTAGGTCCGGATGGCTGCGGTTAAAGCGGGATGGAGGCGGCGGGAGTGAGGGGGACACGGTGGAGGCGAGCCAGCCAAAGCACCGAGATATCATCGCCGTTTCATTAAGTCCATCGCTCCCTTTCTGCACGGGGAGGACGAGAGTTTACCGTGGAACCGCAGGACTGCAGGAGCGACAACAGACGTGTCCTCTTTCATGTTCAAATATTATCTCAGTATCTGCTGCGTACGACGCACATGCAGGTTCAGAGGTCGAATCATCTCTGGACAAAAACAAAAAACCACGACAACACTCAAACGTCATTTTGATGACGTGTTTTATCGGTTTAAAGGAGACGTCCGTGTTTTGGTTGTGTGTACATGCTGATCTATGTTTACATCGACCTGATCAGAACATTAAAATCATCACATGCTGTGAGGAACCAGTTACCAAGAACCGCGACTCAGAGAGGAAACCGAGCTTCTGGCCCGAACACAAACTGTTGCAGTTAAGAAAACCAAAAACGTACCAAGGAATAATTTTAGATTCACCCCCCCACACACACACACACACACACACACACCCTCATCACCCCACCCTGCCTCCTGCACAATTCAATGAGCTGCGTTATAGATGAGTGGTGTTTCGCTGCGTCAGAGGTTTTCTCTGCTGCTCCCTGTCCGGGGGAGGAGGGAGTTTTCCAGTGGCACGAGCCACCCGCTGACAACTGCCATTCTTTAACCCCCCCCCCCTCCCCCCCCACCAAAAAAACCCACCCCCCTCACACGGTACACACAAATACACACACACACATCCTCCCTCGCCTGAACCCAAACAACTGCTCGGCATTAAGGTGTGGATCTGTCATTAGTTAGCTCGGCCCGGCTGGGTGAGACCATTGTTATTGTTCAAGGCCGAGCTGTTTGCACAAGCCATATCTTCGCGGGGAAACGGTCCTCCTCTGCGGCTTTCTGGGCTCTGCCCGGGCGGATTGGGTTTCCGACCTCTCGTGCTGCGCAGTACGATCAACTAATGCACATATTTTAATCGGCAACAACTCGGTGCGCTGGGAAAACGAGTCGGAGGGCGTAAAGTGCTCAGATCCGCTTTCTACAAGGGTTTAGTCGACTCCTCAACTTCTGGGAGAGACGAGACTATAAACTAGGTTTCTGCTTCTGGAAGCAAAAAATGCGGCAAAGTGATATATTGAATCTAGGAGTGAAAAGAAGAAAAAAAAGAAAGTAAAGGTATTAAGAGGCAAGCAGCAGGGACTGGGTCAGTGATGGATAGGCGACGGAGCGATCCTCCTCTGGAGCTCCTGGGTCTTCCCTAAGTGTTGTTTAAACAGCATGAGGAGCAGAATGACGTTGGGTCAACACACCGCCGGTGCCAAGACGCACACATCAGAGTGGAACAGACACACACAGGCGCAGCGTGACTATTAATCACCATGAACGAGACATCACACTTATCTGAAGGCCGCAGGCACCAGGAGATGAGATTATTAGATCATCGCTCAACCACAGTCGCACAAATAATTCATATGCTGGCAAATCTCACATCTTTAAAGTAGAAAAGGATATTAGTAGTTATTGGTAAATTATGTTGCACATCTGGACATATATGGACGTACATCCCATATAGGAAGCTAAGAAATGTAAATGAGGGCGAGTGGGATTCACATCAGGAGTTTAGCAGTTGACTCCCACTGTTTGCTCAGATTTTTTACGCTGTAGCTTCAAGTCAAGATGAGAAGTTTCCCAAGAACTCGTCTCCGACCACTTCACTGACCTCCCCGCGTCTTCGACGGAGGACGGAGGGACGGTGTCAGCCCGCAGTCGCTCGGAAACCGCTGACAGCTCTCCGACGAAGTCCAAATGAGTTTTTGGATCAAATCGGTTTAAAAGTCGGAGATTTAAAGGGAGACAGTTTGTAAAAGTCCGAGATCCGCGTCAGAGAGTGGAGTGGATTTAATTATCTGACAGTTCTGAGAGGAAAAACCTGCCTGTGTCTCATGTGGAGGAGGAGGAGTGTGTTCATGGGTTCAACCATATGTTGGTGATAGATTTGTTTTTTGTTTATTTGACAAGATGCCATGTGGGCGTGAAGGTCATACCTACTGTGTGTACCCTGCCTCTCGCCCGATGTCAGCTGGGATCGGCTCCAGCCCCCCCCGCGACCCTTAACAGGAGTAAGCGGTAGAAGATGAATGAATGAATGAGATTTAAAGGGAGACAGTTTTAAAAGTCCGAGATTCCGCGTCAGAGAGTGGAGTGGATTTAATTATCTGACAGTTCTGAGAGGAAAAACCTGCCTGTGTCTCATGTGGAGGAGGAGGAGTGTGTTCATGGGTTCAACCATATGTTGGTGATAGATTTGTTTTTTGTTTATTTGACAAGATGCCATGTGGGCGTGAAGGTCATACCTACTGTGTGTGTGTGTGTGTGTGTGTGTGTGTGTGTGTGTAAACATGACAACTGAGCAGCTGCATCTTCCCCACCGAGGTTCACTCACACTTTTGTTTTCTTAACAGTCTTGCTTTTTCCTCCTCAGTAATAATATCTCTCGGCTTTTCCTCCTTCCTCTCACTCCTCCCGGTCACGCTCCCGCTTTCCCCTTCTTGTCTCCGCAGACCTCCATCAGCCATATTTACTCAGTCAGTGGCAACAACATGTTTTCCACAGCTCTGTGAGTCAGGACGTTCGCGCCCGCGTTGCTCAACCAGCAAACACCATGGCGTTTGCGGCGGCTCTTGTTAAACGGCGTGCACGTGCCCGCAGGGACGTCCCGAGATCTGTGGACGCTGGTCCAAACTGCTCCCTGCTATTTGTGTTCAAAGCCTGTGTCTTAAATAAGCATGTCTCGTGTAAATAAACCAGCAGGGGAGCGATGGAGTCGGCGATGTTAGGCTCTAGTGTTTAGGAACCACAGGCCTAATTGGTCAGGGAGTAAAAGAATTACTGAGTGATTCAGAGAAAAACGCAAACAAGAACCATAGCAACATTACAGCACCCGCAGACTGTTGTATCCTTTTTTTGTTTTTTTGTTTGAGAGAAAAGAGAACAAATCTCTATCTGAGGTTTCTGGCGCGTGCACGTGCGGCGGCTACGTTCGGGTCCGAGCGGGCGGCGGTGGAATTAGCTCTACCTGACATCTGTGAGCTATTAAAAGCGACTTCAGGTAGCACATGTTGTCCACATTAGCCTGAACTGAGATTTACATTTCCACATCTCCACAAAGCATAATAAACAATCAAAGGGGGCGTGTGCGGGCAGGTTACCATCAGTGACCACAGCCCAGCACTTCACGTTACCCCGGCTGCACACTCACACTGGGTTTGGCTCCAGAGAGGGGACAAAAGGAGTGTTTGTGCGTGTGTGTGTGTGTTAGTGTGTGTGTGTGTGTGTGTGTGTGTGTTGCCAGAGGATATCACTAACATTTGCGACTAACGAAGTTGACTCACTCGCTGAATTCAAAGATATGACTTTGTATCCAGTCAGTTTAAAAAGCTGCATTTTAAGCTTCGTATTAAAGCGTATTGGTCCTTTAACATGCAAAATTAATTTTTCCAGACTCTCTCGTTAATTCTTTTGCCACTGGTACCATCATTATCTGTTTGGTCCAGAGTGGTTGTGAAGGCATCAGGAACAGTTGGTGACAGGATGGCGGCAGAAGTTGCCGAGTCAGCACACTGGACTGAATCTGCTGTGTGTTCTAAACACTGCTCGGCTGTTTGAGATGAGCTGAGCGATCAGATGCAGAAGCTGGAGTCTGAATGCAACTGTTGCACGGCTACGTTCTGCAGGAGCCCATTCCCCATCCCTCCTCCTCCTCCTCCTCCCCCTCCTCCTCCTGCCATCAGCAGGAGGAGAGGGAGGCAAGTTGACCAGGTTTCAAGACTGCTGTCTCCCCCTATTGACGGGATGATGCAACTGTAAGGATGGTAGCAGCGTGGATAACACACTGACACAAAATGTTGTAAATTAAGAACAAACCACCAATAGCTGTTAAGGATGTACATTTTTTTTAAATTACATATTTGAACTGTTGATAATAATAATATGATTAATATGGTTCATTAATCTATTTAAAACGTGGATTTATTTTGCTGTATAATAATTATCATTTGGACAATTAGAGAATACTAATAGTTACATTATAAGGATCAGGTTTGATTACATATTGATTATCCATCAAGCAGCGTTTATAATATCTGTATGAAAAGCCAACGGAATTAAACAGCACGGTGTGTGTGTGTGTGTGTGACAGAGGGAGAGAGAAAGTGTGTGTTGGTGTGTGTTTGGGTTCGAGGTGGGGAGCGCATGGGATCAAATTCCTCCAGACCTTCTTTGACGTCACAGGGTGCCGGCCAATCAGCTGCGGGCTTTCCTGTGCGGCATGGTAACGCGGTTATAAACCCGAGCGCACGGCGTCCGCAGTTCAAAGCACTCACGCGCTCTGGGGAATGTACTGGGAGACTCGAGCGGACCACTTTACCGTCTCATCCTGCAGAGTTGAGAGCAAACTCTTACCAGCTGCCTTGTTTTTTAACCATCTCCAGCGCGGATCCGTTTACAGCAGAAGACGCGCTCGTGCCGGGAGTCCGCCCGAGGCTCGTGCGTAAAGACACCCGCTCTCCAAGTCGCCTTTACGCGCCGGAGCGCAGAGAGCCCGAGCGCGCGGCGGCATTCTGAGCAGCGCTCTCACTGCAGCCTACAAACAACCAGACTCAGCCTGGCACAGTGAAGCTGCGTTTACAGGCGGTTTCCCTTCTCGCGAGAGCGCGTTAACGAACCACCACCACCCCGTTTTCACGCGTAATTTGGCACCGCACCGTTTCTCGTATGAATCTCCTCGACCCGTACCTGAAGATGACGGAGGAACAAGACAAGTGTCTCTCTGACGCCCCGAGCCCGAGCATGTCCGAGGACTCCGCGGGCTCTCCGTGCCCGTCCGGCTCGGGCTCGGACACCGAGAACACCCGGCCGTCGGAGAACGGGCTGCTGCGCGCGGACGGGACTCTGGGCGACTTCAAGAAGGACGAGGAAGATAAGTTCCCTGCGTGCATCCGCGACGCCGTGTCCCAGGTGCTGAAGGGCTACGACTGGACGCTGGTGCCCATGCCGGTGCGCGTAAACGGATCTACCAAGAACAAGCCGCACGTGAAGCGGCCGATGAACGCCTTCATGGTGTGGGCTCAGGCTGCGCGCAGGAAGCTGGCGGATCAGTACCCACACCTGCATAACGCTGAGCTCAGCAAAACTCTGGGCAAACTCTGGAGGTAAGTGTGCAGCGATGCGGCGCGTGCGTCAATTAACCAATGAACCACCCAATGAATTTCTCAGTTCGCGATTTGAACCCAGTCAAATCCCGTGTTGACGCGCGTGCAGAGCGGATGGGTGCGTTAATGGCGGTCTGCTCTTTACGCACAGGCTTCTCAACGAAGGCGAGAAGCGGCCGTTTGTGGAGGAGGCAGAGCGACTGCGCGTGCAGCATAAGAAGGATCACCCGGACTACAAGTACCAGCCCCGGCGGAGGAAGTCGGTGAAGAACGGGCAGAGCGAGCCGGAGGACGGCAGCGAGCAGACCCACATCTCCCCCAACGCCATCTTCAAAGCTCTCCAGCAGGCGGACTCCCCGGCCTCCAGCATGGGAGAGGTGCACTCCCCCGGTGAGCACACAGGTAGGACAACAGCCAGCAGCTACACGTTTCACTCACCCCACCACCAACAACAACAACAACAACAACGAACTCCTTAACCTGAGCTCCATTGTCATATTGATCCCAAACGCAAAATCTAACCTGTCCTTTCTTTATTGTTATTATTTCCAGGCTCCCAGGGGCCCCCGACCCCTCCCACCACCCCAAAGACTGATGTCAGCTCCAGCAAGATGGACCTAAAGCGTGAAGGGGGCCTCCGCTCTCTGCCCGAAGGCCCCACTGGGCGACAGCTCAACATCGACTTCCGCGATGTGGACATCGGCGAGCTCAGCAGCGACGTGATCTCCCACATCGAGACCTTTGACGTCAACGAGTTTGACCAGTACCTCCCGCCTAACGGCCACCCAGGCGTCCCTGGCAACAGCACGCCAGTTAGCTACACAGGCAGCTACAGCATCACCAGTGGCGCCCCTGTCAGCCCACAGGCAGGAGGTGCAGCAGCCTGGATGACCAAAGGCCAGAGCCAGCAGGGACAGCAGCCCCCGCCACCGCCGCCACTCACCCTGACCACCCTGGGGGGCAGCGGCAGCTCAGAGGCAGCTCAGGCCCAGCACAGGACCCAGATCAAGACAGAACAGCTGAGTCCAAGCCACTACACTGAGCAGCAGGGCTCCCCCCAGCACATCACCTACAGCCCCTTCAACCTGCAGCACTACAGCCCCCCCTCCTCCTCCTACCCGGCCATCTCCAGGGCACAGCAGTACGACTACTCCGACCACCAGGGGGGCGGCACTGCCACCTCCTACTACAGCCACGCGGGGGCGGGGCAGGGCTCGGGGCTGTACTCGACTTTCAGCTACATGAGCCCCCCCAGCCAGAGGCCCATGTACACGCCCATAGCAGACAACACGGGGGTGCCCTCCATCCCCCAGAGCAGCCCACAGCACTGGGAGCAGGCTCCGGTTTACACCCAGCTCACCAGACCCTGAGCCGCCCGTCACACTGAGAGACAACACACACACACACACACGCACACACACACACACACACACACACACTTTACACCAGGGAGAGAGCTTCCCTCGAATCAGACACTTGAATTCAGAGCAGAGCGGAGCTGGACTTGTGATTGGCTCACGTCGTGCCTTGCTATTGTATAACGATAGAAACTACAAAAATATATAGATATAAATATATTTTTAGAGAGATGACCAGACTTAAGAAAATCCTCTGTGAGGACTTATTGATTGTTGATACTTCAGTAGGTACTGTGTATGTTTCTTTTTTTTCTCCATACGCTGGCAGTTCATAACCTAAAGAGGGGTGGGGGTAGGGGGGTGGGGGGGCAGGTGGGGTAATTATTTGTTGGTGTAGATATAAAACCAAAAGCTTCATATTTTAAGCAGTGCAGCAGCTACACGACGTCACAGTGTAGTGCCGTGTATGGTTTTCTGTTCATTTTCATACGAGGGATTTGTTGCTTTCTCTTTTCTGTGCCGTTCAGCAAATATGGTTTGTATTTAACGCTGTTGATTCCTCTTTTGTTTTTTGTTTTTTTGTTTTTTTGTCATGTTACGTGTCGCGAGCTTTGAAAAATCGATGAGGCAACACAGAGACAGACTTGGTTTCACAATGCTGTGTTGTCTCGACAGGGGGGGAGACTGCAACCCCCTTTTTCCAACCCTCTGTGCCTTGGACTTAACATTTACTCCGTTTTTCTATGTGTGCGCACGTGTGTGCGCACGTGTGTGCGAGTGCAATGGCCACAGCTGAGATTACACTTACTGTCTAACAGCGTGTGTTTGACAGCTACAGGAAGTCACCTTTGACCCCCTTGCCCAGCCCCCCCGCACCCCGCAGTCTCCCACCATGACAGTGTCCTCAACCTTCCCCCCAGGTCAAAGTCCCATTTTAAAACTTTATTTATTTATTAATTAGCTTTAATTTTATTTCAAAGTAATTATTTTGCATACTATTCTTATAACAAATGAATTGAGTCCTCTTTACGGTGTAGATGGCATAAATTTCCCTGTTTTTGTTTTTTTTTCAACCCAGGGGGTACTTAGACAGAAATGGTACACGCTGTAATCGTCTTTGTTTTGATTTATTTATCTTATCGAAATGTCTATTTTAAGTATGTATTTGTCTTTTTCTGAGCGTTGAGGGGTGGGGGTGGGGGGGCTATCTAACAAAATGTGTACGATTTACTTGTTATTTGTGAATTTCCTTTGAGTTTGACTTTAAACTACGGCTGAAAGAACTGGAAAATGCAATTTCACGTACAAGGTTCTTGACAGGTTCTGTTGGGCTGTTTCCTTTGAGCTCAGCGGAGGGAGCGTTCCTGCTTTCTGCTTTGTAAGCTCCACTTCCTCTTCTCTCAATATCAAAGAACTGATGATCCCGTTACTCCTTCTTTTCTTTTTTTTTCATCTCGCCATGTATTTGTACTGTCTTCAAAGAATCTTTTGTATACGTATTTGCAATAAAAAAGAGAAAATGATATAAAGAAAAAAAAAACAAGACTCAACTTGTCATTTCTCATCCAGGAATCGGAACCACTCTGATCGTACTGTAGGTGTTTACCTCACGCCAGAGCCAGGGAAAGGGTTAAAAGACGAGTGCCAAGAAGGAGGACTCTTGTTTGTTTTCCCAGAAGCCTCGCGTTTTTTTTTTTCTTCCTCCTCCTCCTCCACCCATCAGCTGGTAGCAGCAGGGGGCTGTGAGGCTCTGGGGGACCTGGACGGAGGCACTCGATATAGCAAGTGCTGTAAAACGACTTAAAATAATCAGGATTTATACTGAGAGCGGAGTGGAGATGTCCCGTTTAGATCAAATCCTGGTAGGGGGCAGGGATTCATACAAACTAGTCCAAAGTGCAGGAGTGGGCTGTGGTAAAGCGTACGAGCTCTTTGCACATGAATGATGCACCATGGAAATATTTCAGCTTTGGACCTGGCTGTTAAATCTAATGGTGGTAAGTCAAAATGCACAATGGTCAAAGTGAAATCGAAGCTCAGCCTGTATTTTTATTAGTTTCTGAAAGATGACATTTGGAATATGCACAGCGTGGGCGGAGATGGATGCAATTACACCAACACACACACACACACACATAGACACTCACACACAAACTAATGCAATCCAGTGCAAAAGACAATAAATAATATCAGCGTTGTGATCCTTTTATTGTCAACTGTGTCAGAGGTCGTGTCTCCTTCTTCTAGGAATTAAGGGAATTTCAGTGAAGACTGATGGAGTCATAAAATTCGCTACCAAACAAATCAATCAGTCAAAACCTCCTGGTTCCAGCTGATTGAATATGAGGATTTGCTGCATGTTTCTATTTTATATCTCTTTGGGTCCTGAAAACTAAGAATCTGTAGATTAACTTTGTGGTTGAGGAAAATTCAATTGTTGGGACATTTCATGTAGTTGGTGATAATTTTCAAAAAATATGCATGTATTTATTGACATTGACTAGTCTTTGGAATCAATGCTAATTGGTCCATAAGTGAGATGGAGAAATATCCCAGTGCTCTTATAGCGAGCCAGGCCATTTCCCTGTTTCCAGTCCATACACAATGCTAAGCTAACCAGCGTTTGGCTCCAGCTACTGCACATGATTAATCATGATTGGTATTAATCTTTTAATCTCTCAGCAACTACGGCAATTTGTTTTCTTTTCAGAACTGATCCCTTTAAATGCTTTTTCCAATCATTTGCCATCGGCACTCGAGGGTTTACAAAGTGTGTCCTGTGTTACAGACATTTTAATGAAATGAAAATGGCTTTGTTCCACGACTGTAAAGTACAACAGGCAAAGAATTCAAGAGCCCGTGAGTGAAGGCCTTGAAATTGCAAATGACTGCAGTGAATGCTTGTTCAAGCATCGCTCCTGCAGACCTTCAACGTTCTGCAGAGTTCTGCAGAGTTCTGCAGACGCTGGACTCGTCCACAACACCACAAACTGCGCTGTTTAACATTCAGGTAGCTGAATGTGGGGGAAACTTTTGAACGCTGCGATTTCCTGGTTACGGACTGTGGATTTGTTCTTGGTGTCCCTTCAAGCAGGGCAGCGGTTACACAACCGCAGCTATCACATCTAATTAGCAAGTAAGGATCAACAGCGGCGCACAGAGAGGCGCACGCATTTCTGCTTAGTTTGCTGAAATATTAGAGGTTTAATATCTGATAGGACACAAGTTGCTGCAACAGGCAAACACCTCCCATAGGGTCCATGTTGCTGGCATCCAACAAAGGTCAGGGAAGGGAAACACTGAGTGATGTCACCCCATCGAGGGACCAAACACCATTTTCCTGTGATGTGGATTATGTGTTAGGCGACAATGTTTTGAACACTCACCCAATACACCAAAACGAAGACAAAGCCAAGACTCATTTGCGCTGCGTGATTGCTGATGGACTGTGTCCTTGCAGCTTCTTCCTTGTAGCATTAAGAGCTATTTGGAAACCGCTTTCTGTTGTCGCAGCCACTCGACATTGAAAACAGTTCTGGTACTGTAACTAGTCATTTGGAGCTATAGACGTTTATGCCGGTCATAAAATTGGATATTTGGAGCATCCATTTGCCAAAACCAGGACGTGGTTGGATCCATCTACAGCCTCTTGGCTCACATACAAAAATGCAGCAATAAGATACACCCGGAAAAAATATAAATCATATTGTTGACAGCGACAACATAACATATAGGTGACTGCAGTAACACAGGAAGGTCATGTGCAGTCTGTGACCTTTAGGAAAACAAAGAGCTGGCACGGCTGAAAAAAGTTCCTCAACTTTTCCAAACTACATAAACGGGATTGTTTTTAAGTCTGTGGTTAAGATTACAGGATGATGCTGTAAATATTCAAGGTACATTTTGAAACTAATGACACATGACACTGAAGGCAGATGTAAAAAAGCCATGTCAAACATAAATCACTTGAACACAAGGATTTATAAAGATAACATATTTCCATATGATTCTATACCATTAAAAATCACTGATAGCTTATGTATGGATGTGTCATTCAGTGTAAATCAAATCTCACCCCACGCACTCAAAGCACAATGCACATCCCTTACATGTAAAGGACATTAGAGAATGAAATATGGAGGAAGCGGTAGAGAGAGACAGTAAACAAAGACAGATGGAAGAACATCAAAAGGTGGAGCGTGGGCTGGCTGCGGTCAAGAGCAAGTAGCACATTGTCGCATCTGAAAAAGCCATCAGCCTCAGCAGCACTCGAATGGCAGGGGGAGTGGTCGTAACAAGCACAGGACGGCTGACATGTTTCATCTGGACGTGTTCCGCAGTTGCACAGCCAAGCAGACGAGTCACGTAACATCACCGGCATGACCCACGTCTCAGCCAAACACTGACGGAGACGTCTACGGACGTATCGAGCACGGGATTTTCAGCAGAACCAAAACAACCAGAGGTCGCCGATTACGTGCCATCATCTCCTTCAATGATTAACGGCAAAGTCTCACTTGCTGGATGCACATTGAGTTTGGGTGATGTCACATGTTGCCAAACTGCCACTGCTTCACTTTGCTTGCAGTAGAAGTCGAGATAAGCTCAACTCTCCAAGTAGCAGTTTCCAATTAACCCAACCATGACCCCTGTGGATTGTGGGAGACCACCCAGGCAGCCACCAGGAGAACATTCAGCCTCCACAGCTGGGATTCGAACCAGGAACCTTCTTGTTGTTAGACAACATTGCACCTCACCCCGGTTCCACTCTAAAACCATTTCACACGGAATAGATGCAACTGTTGTGATGAGAGATGGTTGAGACGACGTGAACCCCAGAAGTAAGTGTTCAAAGCAAAACACGATATTATAAATAGACATATAATTACTTTTGATATTCACGATTTATAGAACTGCAAAATCATGTTCAGGAATTCCTGACTTCCAGGCTCCAGACAGGACAGCAGCTCCAGCCTCTAAAAACATTCCCTGCGTCACAACACATAGTCTTAATTTACAATGCTGCAAAATCTTAACCAACTATGCTTGTCCCCTTATGGACAATCTCAGGACACTGATCGTGGGTGACAATGCAGGTCAGCTGGATTTGAACCAGGACTAATCATCCGGGCATGTCGCCGTGACGTCAGACGCTGTGAGTGACAGCGCTAGCTGTAGCCTGCCGTACTGATTACCATCTGATACCCCTCCAAACGGGTAGTCCACTCACAGGCTTGATACGGCTGACAATTAAGGAGCGTACCATTGTTGGAGTGGAGTGAGGTTTGAGAGACGGAGCATGACAGCCGCTGGGGGAATGCAGGGGTTTAGTAAGAGCAGGGCAGGGAGGGTCTGGGAAGAAATGTTTATCTCATCAGTCTCTGAGGTCACTGTAGATGCGGTAACATGATGTGGTGGAGGGTGGAGAGACAGGCAGGAGGGTGGAAAGACAGGCAGGATGGCTACAGATAAAGCCTGTTGCTGTACTACACTTTTTTCTGCTCCAATTAGCATTGAGTTAACAGCATTTCCCTAAATCCAAGAACGACACATAATTTCACCAGATCGACAAACTAAACTGGATGTGTTACATGACACCGACAGGCAGGTCACATGTGGGGGAAGATGATGGATATTGGAGAAACCGTTACACTGGAGCACTGGGAATATTTCAGCATTTTATTAATCTTGTAAAAGTTTTTTTTTATCTACTATGTTCATTTCAGTGACATGAGGATGCAATTACCCAAAAACAAGAATATAGAAACGTCCGACCCTGCATTGCTGGGTCAGTGTGGAGGAAACCGCAGCCAATAACTTCCTGTCATTGTTTGCATCAACCTGAGTTTGTCTATGCAGAATGAGATGTTTCCACATGAAGGTGTCAGGCAGTGTTAATATGGGCACTTTTCCCAGGGGTGGGGGGGGCAATTAATATTCTAAACCAATTCCTCTCGGCGAGTCTGCCCTCTCTTGAACCCACGGGTGGTCTTTTCAAATGCAAAATACTGCACAATGACTAAAAGAGGGTTCGAGGCCAAGAGCTGGTGATAGAGATGCAGGGAGAGGAAAACAGACAGATGGATAAATACAAAGAGAGGGAAGAAACGGGAGTACGCAAACGACAAACTCTGCAAGGATAAACAGATACATGAGTGAAAACGAGGATGTGGGAAAAGTTTGTTGACAGGAACGAAGGAAAATTTGATTGGGTTCTAATTGCTGGGGTTTTAAAGTTCAAATTATGCATCTGTTTGTGTGTGTGTGAGAGAGAGAGAGAGAGAGAGACAGAGAGAGAAAGACAATCACAAAAAGCTGTGTGCACCCATCGAGGTACCACCGCTGTGCCATGGTGGTTTTCATTCCTGCTCATAGGGGAACGTTCCCTAATGGAACAATGGCTTTAATTGCATTTCTGCTGCCATCCCGCAACATCGGGAAAATGAAAAACACAACCTGCTCTGAAAAAAATCAGCTCATCATTAAAAACAATGCGAAGCTGCATTGTTTTTGCTAATTTAGCTGAGAGGTAAATATATATATAAATGTAAATGTGCGCTGCAGTTGGCTTTATGGTGACTCTGGGGCTCATTTTACTGCTCAGCTCTTATGTAGTCAAAACACATGCTAGTACATAAGTGCACATGTCGCTACACAACACACAGATACCATATATACACATACACACACACAGACACACACACACATCCCTGTCTTAATGACCTTTACCTCCATGTGTGCACTCCTCATTTGGTCTTGGCCTCCTTGTGTGTGTGTGTGTGTGTGTGTGTGTGTGGCCATTGACCTCTCTTTACAAACCCCCTGGTCCTCCCCAAAAGCTACTTCTGATCACAGCGGAAACTGTACATCAACGTGGAAAAGGCAGCCTGGAAGTTTTTACTGCGGAGTTCTTTACACAGTTGGGAGGCCGGAGCAGTGGGTCCCAGGTCTCCCATGGAAACAGGCATCTGTGAATCATGAACAACTACAAGTGGAAATCTGCGGTCGTTTGTAGGAATCAAATTGGTTAATGTGGTCCAGGTTTTGTTTTGTTTTTTTTGCGTAAACTAACTTGTCAGCTGCTGACACGATTGGCTGCCTGTCTATGGGTCTTTACTTAACTCACCACCCAGTTGGATGCAGTGGTGGAAGAAATGCAACATCAATACTATCATTTAATCAATATTCCACTATGAGTTAAAGTTCTGCATCATGTTATGTAAAAGCACAAGTATCCTGAGCAAAATGTACTTGTATCATCAAAAACAAAAGTCCTCACTATGCAGGAAAACCCTGTCGGTGTGTCTGTTTGTAGGCGATTACAGGTACGTAAACACCACTGCATTATTGCATAGCACACCATATGATCCACACAGGAACTAGGCAAGATCGAACCTGACCGGTTACAGACTGGACCGGGTCCCACTTTGGTCCCACACTGGGACATGAGGTTTAAAGGAAAGTACGTACAGATAAGACATCAACATTATTTGAATCCATCTTCCTTGCTCTGGTTTTAAATCCAACAGGTGACCTTCCCTTGACCAAAAACCTGCTGTCTCCGCGTCCCAGTTGGTCTGCAGGCTTTATGGGGTCTTGAAGGTCCCACTGGGGATCTTAAAGGTTTCCAGGAGGAAGACTTTACTATTATGCTGAGGCTTATGAGCTTCTACGGGCCCTGACAACTGGCTGGGGTTGACGAATCCCAACGGACGAATTTCACAGCAGTACAACATTTAAGGGAATGACAAATGAAAGTTAGTGGTACAACGTGAGGAATGAGCCTCATGAGCAGAAGATACTGACTTGGAAACGGGAAGAGACACAGCTTTCACAGACACTTCATATATTAGCCAGTTTATTCTTTCTTCAATAATACTGGAATCAGAAGGAGTCAATGACTCGTGATGTATAAAAGCTTATTATGATATCAAATTGAATAGTTTTTGAAATATGAACGACTGTACGAGGAGGAATGCCTGTTTTTGCTGAGGTTACATGGAGCCACATTAATTTCACTGACTGATCTGCAGCCAAGACTTTAAAGATGCAACTCCGTCACCAAACTGGACTCATTACTTCTGCTTGGGAATGAATGTGATGAATTTGTTGACTATTAACTCATATTAGCGATTATAATTCGCACTCAAAACTGTTGTTACAGTTTCAACTCGACTTTCATCCCTGCGCTCTCCATCTCCCTCCATCTGTCTCAGCTTTCTCCCTCCGTCTCCGCCGGTCCCTTTTCTACTCCCACAGATAATTTCCCTTTCCAGTCCCAGCTCCGCAAAACACCCACTCACCTCACACACCCACCGACCCAATATGTGAGCCATCCTCCCTGCCAAAGAACACACACACACACACACACACACACACACACACACACACAACCAGAACCACCACATGAAACAACTGCTCTGCTATAATAGATAGGCAGGGCTTTGGATGGTGACACGGCGTATCCATCACTGGGGCTTATCTTTTGGCCGAGGTGGGAGGTTCAACACAACGCGGCCAGATGTAGTGGAGGCCCATGCAGCGCTGCACAGAGAGAGAGAGAGAGAGAGAGAGAGAGGGATGTGGGATGTGGGAGACGAGCAGCTGCTCGGTACCAAACAAAATTCTGCAAATGAACGGATTGGCCAGCTTGTTTAATGAGAGCCATTTCATCTCCTTTCTAAACATCTGGCCGCATTAAAAAAAAACAAAACAAACATTTTTGGATGTGCGCCTCTTTGCTGTCGTTTCAAGAATGAATCATACGACTGATATCAATCACGACTGTGCACCAGGACTGCAGCAGACGTCTTTGCTTAGCTTAGCATATGGAGCTAAAGTAAGTTTATCCTATGCATGTTGCACAATGGCAACCATGTTGCACATGACGCCATGTAGGACAACGTGGTTTATTATAGTATTAAGCCGGGAAGATGCACAGTGTGCATGCATGTATATGTTTGGCACACAACTTCCCCTGAAGCCACAAATTGGTGCTTTTTAGATTTTATGTTTACGTACATGGTCGGATAAACAAGATAAAACCATCACATGAGCAGGAGCTTCCAGCTTTAGACAGAGCCAGGCTGCGCTGGGCAAACCAGAACTGCATCCAGCTCTGCACTTAGACGCACAAACATAAGACTGAAGGGAAGAAGCTGATTTACCAGAGTGCTGAAAAAATCTGCAACCTGACTGCAATCTCTAAACGCAACGCACACAACACACGCTGATACTGCAGAGTCTGGTAATATTCTTCATTTACCTTCTCACGTGGAATATATGTCCGATTGTTTACATTAAGATAGTTTCGAGTGGTATGCGTAAAATTATAGATGTAATTAGGATGCACTCGGAAATGGAGCAATAATCTATGTCAAAGAATTAGTTAGTATACACACACACACACACACACACAGACAATTATTATCACACTCAGGCCCTTCAAACTTAACGCACTTATCGCAGAGTCATGATTTACAGCCCCCTCCAGAGCCCACACATCGGTTTTCCAAGTGACTAAACACATGTTCGGGAGACTTGTAATACTGGGAACGCTGCCAAGTCATCTGCACAAAACACATTCTTGGATGCAGATTGCATAAATAAAAACCCGGTGCCAAGTTGACATCAAGGGCTGACTATTGCCGACAATCGATTCTGTAGATAGTTTGGTTCCATTTGGACAAAGACAGGGACAGACACTGCAGCGTCACTCAACGTTCAGTGGACTATGCCCTTTAATAAACCACTGCATCGTCTTCAGTTGTTGTTTCAGTCATTAAAAGGCAGAATGTGCAGATGTTTTTTTTTTTGTTTTCATGGCTCTGCAACAGGAGACAGGACAAGAGATGCATGAAGAAAACAAGTCCTATCCAGGACCTGCATCTTCACAGTATACGACACTTCATCATGGTCGTCAGACAGATTCCCGCAGCGACACAGGAGACATTACTCAACCGTTCACAGGTTGAATATGATGACATAACTCGACTCCACAAACTGAAGGACAATGACAAAAATCCAAGGAACCAACCAAACACCTGATAGACACAACCTTAGCAAACCTTTTCTAGATCAGTTTTCTCCGTCTTGACCTCATCGTCTTGTGTTCGAGACGATATTTTATTCACAATCCAGGAGACTGATCATATTTTTATCTGGACAGGGGACCAGAACAAGTCGAGTGTGTGTAGTTAGGTTTTTTTTTTTTTTTTTAAACTTCGCCTGGAGATTCTACAGATGCAGTAAAACGTATCATCATAACTTTCCATCATGGTAATTGATCGGCTGTCTGGGGGGAGAGGAGCATTCCTGCAGCCTGACTCCCATGTCTCATTTTCACTAATAGGACATTGCAATGGGGAGATTCTGGCACGGGGGAAACAGGGAGCATGTATCGGCGACGTTCCAGGGAATGAAGCACAAGAAGCACGGCAGACACAACAACTCCGAGTCAAAGTAAAGAGGGGGACGAGTGGGATGTGAGAGAGGGAGTGAAGTGAGGGAAAAGGAAGAGGTGGAAGGAGAATAATAGCAAGAGATGGATGTTTCATTGAAGCAGTAGTGTCTGCTTTTCTGTTTGACACACACACACACACACACACTCATGTGTAAGTGTTTATGCTAGACATACCTGATTGAAAGTCCAGCAGTCTGCTGTGGTCTTTCATCACATTGCATCATCTCATAACACTGCAAAGCACGGTAACATGAGGCCCTACTATGAAAATAATAGTAATGGCAGTCCGGGCCCGAGGGAGTCATGTTTGCAGTGGAAGTGAAATATGACGCGCAGTGGGACGTTAATCATGATGCTACTTGCTCAAACGTTTTAAAAAGCAATGTCGAAATCTCCACAAATAGGATGGAGGTGCATTGATGCTGCTGCTCCCACTTAAGAAAACAGTGGAGCCAGCCAATGTAAACACAACGTCAAAGATGTCAGGTGTAAACTATATTCCCCTGATCACAATGACGTGGGATCATCAGTCCTACCTGATGAGATGACTCGTCAGCTCATGGTTGCCACGGCGACCCAACAAGCGATGGGGCTCAAATATGAACCGGGACCCCGGCCGGCAAAGTCAGGTGTGGTGTGTCTTCTTCTTCTTCTTCTCACAGCAGCTGACCTCCATCATGCTGCACCACCGCCTCCTAGTGGGTGAAATGCCTCCAAGCGCCCAGTTATTCTGAAACAAAAACAATCAGTGTTGATAATGAGCTTCATGAGATCACAGTTTCGTCAGCTGATCTTAAATTGTGTCTTTTCTCAGTAAACAAACGCAGTGACCCAAACATGATAAAGGTTGAAGGTTATCACTCGTTTCCCCTTTACTTTCTGACTTCGTCCTAATCATTCAGCATTGTGCGCACGGCAAAACAATCCCTCAGGAAATGTTTCCACTGTACCATGTCCAACAGCACACGACTGCGAGGAAACATCCTGTACTAATACCCCAGAAACAGTCAGAGCAGCCGACGCCTCCACCTTCCTGCTCAATCATCCATCTTTCCACTGCTGATTTCAGTTTGTCTTACATCTTCCTGTATTTGGGTCTGCAGTTATTGTGTATTGCATGTTGACCATGCTGCCAGATGCAAATTGCCCCCGAGACCTGATGAGGTACTAAAGTCAAGTCTAAGCCTTGAAAGTGGATGATCTCTGCTGTGATTATGGGTCCAAATGAAATAAAAGCACAAAGTTAGATGGCCAAAAAGAAGTTATGGCCAAATGCATTTGTAGCAAACAATAGTTGTTGTACATGGAAATGGAGTTAAAGACAATATTACCCAGCAAACACAGCTCATTACAGGGAACGCTGAGCCAGAAGCTGCTCTCTGGGTACAATTCCCAATTCAGCTCCAGCCACGTTTCACCTTTTCACATGGAACTGCTTCACACATGAAAATGAAAAGATCCACAAGCTGCTTCCACTACTGATCTGAATGTTAACCAGGCCTGGGATGCTCCGCAGTGTAAATGTGTGAACCAGTGTGTGTGTGTCTGTGTGTGTGTGTGTGTGTGTGTGTGTGTGTGTGGGTGTGTGTGTGTGGGGCAGGATATGTGGTGGAAAAGAACATACCTGCTGAGTGAATCTTTGCTCAATAAATAACTTTTAATAAAGGCAAATAAAGCTCAGTAGGAAAACGAGTGTGGCCAAACAGATCACTTGGCTGGGGCTCGCGATTGCACAAGGAAATTAAGCAACGAGCGCGGGCTTAACTGTTTCTTCTCCTTCCCCCCTGTTCTCGTGTCGTCTCTCCTCACTGCTGACGCTTCACTTCTTCCTACACATGTTTCGCTGATTACTTGGACGATTCGCGAGGAAACGTCCAGCCCCAGGGTCGTCCACGACCCACGGGGCTGTTTGGTTTGGCCTGCGAGACAATACGCTGATATATTTTAAAAAAAAATAAATCCAAAAATGTGACAGCTTGACAGACAAACAACACAAAATAGTGGAGCAACACAACCCCCATGACGCACACTGATACCCGTCACAGCTAATTTCACTATATATCACCACATTAAACACTATATCATCACATAAGTCTCCATTCATCTCGTACTGACAATAAAGGCATTCTATTCTATTCTATTCTATTCTATTCTATTCTATTCTATTCTATTCTATTCTATTCTATTCTATCCTAATAATTCTAATATTCTAATGACAGAATAATGATAGCAGGGCTGAGGAGATGATGCTTCTCCTTGAGGAAAACCAAACCCTGTGTGGGAGTTGGGTGGAGGAGGCCGGGCCGAGGCTCGTCGCTCACACTCACACACACACACACACACACTGTGTCGGCCTTATCTCATTGTCATTAATGGCTTCCTGCTGCTCGCGTCCTCGGCTGCAGTGTGGGAGACGTGTGGAGATCTGCTGCGCCCTTTCCCGTCTCATTCCGGGACGCATGCATTCATACACAGTATTTACAAAGTCAACACAACTATTCTACACAGGGAATATTTAAGGGGACTGAAATGCATTTTTCGCAGCGGGGAGCTCCTTTTTGTTTTTTTTCCATCTTGTCGATATTCCTTACATCTCAAACCCCCCTCACATGCAGAGAGGGGATGCAGATGCAGAATAATTGATGCAGTACACACACACACACACACACACACACATACACACAGAGTCAGGAAACCTCCAGCGGTTTTGAAAGGAAACTAGATCGCTTGTCTCTCGTCTGCATGTTGTGCTGGGATGTCCCTGGGATGCCTCATTATCCAGCTCATTATCCTCCCCCTTTATTCCTAAACCATAAATACTACCTCTCCCATCTCTCTCTCACCCCCCCCCAACCTTTTCCCTGCCTCCCACTGCTCACACATGTGTGTGATGGGTTAAACGCAGAGACCAGTTCTTCTTCTTCTATACTTGATGCTATATGAACTGAACTGGCAACAACAAGTGGCTTCATCACGTGTCAGCTGGAACAGCAGTCATTCATCAAAACTGCCTCACAACGCGGGCCCCTTCTCTGTCACATGACACCGGCCGCCATTGTAGCTGCCAGTCTTTATGCATTTGTCCTGCACCTGTCTGTCCTCTCTGTTCATGACAGCAAACAGCTGCTGCGTAACGACAATACCAGGGATCAGCGAAAATGTATTTCTATCCATATGTTGTTCATTTCTTATTTAACATGTTTGCACGACTACGACTTCATGAAGGTGACAGAGTGGTGCGATGTGCTCGTCAACAAGAAGGTCGGACCTTCAAACACTTGAAGGCAGGGGAAGATGGATGAAGACAGTGAGGGATGGACACATGAAGGGAGGAGGAGAGACGGGCATGGCGTTGATTAATGACTCTTGCGCGTGTGCGTGTGTGTGGTGTGTGTATATGTGTGTGTAATCTAAGAGTTGTTACGATTGTTACATAGCGTGTACATAGTATGTGTAGCTTGTCAGGGCCTTTATTGAACTTCCTATTATAAATCCCTACAAATCTAACATGAATACAGACATATAAACAGTGCTAATATATATATATATATATATATATATATATTCATATTATTATGGTAAACTAACACTTCCATGTTGGAATACTGACAGTTTTCTGTGTCTGTCTCCTTCAATATGAAATATGACTGAGCAGCCCATACAAACTCACTGAAGGCCGTGACCTCTGACCTGCAAAACTTCCTGTCATTAGCCCACCAGATGATAGCATCCTGGTGACATCATCGCTCAGCCATCGTTTGACTGGCCGGAGACCGCCGCCGCAGTGATTGCATGGCCACTGATAGTGATTGGTGATTGTGGAAGGAAAGCGGTTACATTAACAACTGATTACTGTTCAACCTGCCGACCTGAACAGTGAACCCTGACAACTGCGCCGCTTCTTCCTCTTCCTCTTGTCGTCTCATCACTCGCATCCCTCTCTTCCTCCTGTCTTTCTTTGCTTATTTAGAGTTAGTGCCTTATCAGCACCAAGAAACACATTCAACAGCCAAAGTCGTCATAACGACCGGTTCGAGATAAACCCCTCAGGATCATAGCACCTCAGATGTTGTGGTTAGATGTTGGGTAACAGTATCCAACCATGCAGACACACAGTAGGCCACTCTCCACAGTTGCTCTTCATCATAATGTTTGTTGTGTTGGGGGATATCGAATAACCCCCTCTGCTCTGGGTTTAATTGAAATATTATCATTTCTTTCCACTCATCACAACGGAGCACACAAACCTCTCAAACCACACTCACGCTTTATTCCAGCTGCAGTTGCACCATCTCGGAGCAGCGCTAACCACAAAGCCAGACGAGATGCTTTCAACTGACCCCCGCAAACCCGCAACACCCGTCCAACCTTTCCCCCAAATCTTCCCTCAAGTGAAAAATGACTGGAAACAAATACAAATCCCCAGCAATCCGATTTCACTGCCCCCAACCACTTCACCCCCTCCCCCACCCCTCAGTCTCGTTTCTAGGAATTTCTAGTTATCAGACTTTTAAAATCATCACGCCTCTTAGATGCAATAATAAAACAACTAGTGATATCGCAGTTCTGCTACTGAGTATCACAGTAATGTTTCTCCAACTCCCATAAAAAAAAAAGTTGATGAAGCTGAGACATCAGCAGCTTGTTTAGAATCAAAACGAACATTTGGCTCATGCTTGGTGATCGCCGCCGCCGCCGCCACCGGCGCCTCGCGCTATCAGTCGCCTCATACCTGTTTATGATCCTCAGGTGAAGCGTTAACATGTGGTGCCTTGTGCAAGGGCCTGGCAGATAGGGGTTGGTGGGGTGGGGGGGTCACGCTGAGAGGTGGAACTAAACACTGGATCTCCCCTCAGGCACAAACAAGCAGGCCATGATACTGAATGTCAATGCAACCTCAGGCAATTAGGATTCTCTTACAGATAAAATAAGATGAGTATTGGTTTGACATCACGAAATGCAGCTGATTGAAAAGTGAATAATGTGTGTGTGTGTGTGTGTGTGTGTATGTGTTTGTGTGTGTGTGTGTGTGTGTGCGTCCACCAGACTCATTGTGCGTCCACATGGACATCATCTGCTCCACTGACTACCTCCCTCTGCTAAAACGTTGTCTCACAGTCCAAAGGATGATCGAGTTTCCCTGCTCCAATCTGTGGTGAACAATGCGTTGCCAATAATAGCGTTCACATGAGCCCTGATACGAGCGGCGGCGAGATCCAGAGCCTAATTTTAATTACGGGAAACCTCTCGCTCTGCCAACAGCTTTATCACGTCTAATTGCCCCTGTTTCGAAACTATGTTGTCTCCGCGCTGAGTTAGAACGTTAAAAGGTGCCGCGATAGACGTTTGAAAGCGTATCCTTCACGGGTCCCGCATGAACACTCCGAAAATATTCCTCGTCGCTTCCAATGATAACTAATTCAGAGCAGCTTAATTTTCCCTATCAATCTTTGGAGGACAGAGTAGAAATCTCGGCCTTCTTCAACGGCTGCATCCGAGATGCTGAGCACAGAGAAACATCTCCTGATCATTAGGCAGATACGGCGCAGGCAGCATTATCCGAGGAATGTCGACTATAATGAATGACTGATATAGTAGAGAAGATGAGACCCCATGGGAGAGGGAATAGAAGAGGAGCCTCGGGATGAGGAGACAGGAAAATAGATTATAGAGAGAGAGTCTGAAGGAGGAAAATGCCAGAGATGGAAATGGTGGAAAACAGCAGAGGTTAGGAAAAGAAACGTTGATATGCTTTGCAGAAATTTTTGCCGTGAAATATCATCTGCTCCAGAATCTCCATGTGCAGAGGATTTCAAACGTGTTTTTCAACCTGCAGCTGGAGCCTCTGCACACGTCGGCTACCAGAAGCTCCACCGTGACCAGCGGCTGCATGATGAGGTGTCGATGAGGTAGAGGTGGAGAGAGGGAGAGATGGAGAGAGGGAGAGGAAGAGCCGGATGAGACCACAGGATCAAAGTCATCTTTAAACCGGATAACTCAGCCACATGTGGTCACACCGTGAGCTCTGTCACCTTGTGAAGTCTCATGGAGCTTTAGCTTTAGTTTCTACTTCAGGCTTTGGTGGAGATGCGATAAATTCAATTACGGTTTTATTTTGGCAGGTCAAAAGGTCAATTTGTTATTCCTGCAAAACGGGTCACATTTGCATTAAATGGACGTGATTTGTTGGAGGATTCAAAATTCAGTTGCATTTTATTACTTTGCACCCGAGACTTGGTAGAATTTGCCAGATGATGATTTTAATTTCGCAGTGGTGTCTCCACATGAGACACTGAACGGACATAAGATGAGACAAGCGGGTTTATATCATCAGATTGTCTCTGTTTCATGTCTCCAGGCTCTTGTTTTGCTGTGTTGTGTAATATGTAATTGCTGTAGATTAGCAGTGTGTGTTGCCTGTGTGTGTCTTAATACAAATGAAACCAGGATCTGTACAAAAAATAATAATAAAAATGACACGTGTGCTCAGAAATATAAACTGATTTACTGGACAGAGCTTTGTCATCTGTCATCATGTGCGATCAGATATTTTGGCAGCAGAAGGAAACAAATGAAAAAAATAAAAATAAAAGAAGTCTTCCAGTTCCTATAAGACTGTTTAATACGCTAACAACGAGCAGGTCCACAATCTGTCTCATTCATTCTGACTCCAGTTCCAACTTGAATTAAAAGTCAACTGGCATCGACTGATCAAACAAACACAACCCAGCTAATTCTAATAAAAGGTTGTGACTGCGAAAGCACTTCAACCCAACACCCCCCCTACCCTCCCCCACCCCAACCCCCTGCTCCCCACTGGAAGTGTTCTTACAGATGAAGCCATCAGACATGGAGTTGGAAATAGACCCAACATCTGGTGGACATTTTGTCAGGAGTCATGGCTCCTCTCTCCTTCTATCCTCCTGTTTGTTTGTTTTCTCCACCACCACCTCCACCACCTCCACCACCACCACCTCCCCCGCAGCCACTCAACCCGCTCCTGTCACACGACGTCGCATCGCGCCGCCCCCCGCTGTTTGCACAAGGAAGCGAAAGGCCAAATAACGCTACATGTGTGTGCTGCAGGTAAACAGATTGTGTTTGAATTGTGCGTGTGCGTCTTTAATGACAAGTCATCTCTACGGCCTCGGCCCCTGAAAGCTCAACAAGCCTTTAGTTAATGGAAGGATGCTTAAATAATCACCTTAATACAAAACCTACTTCTTTTTTTTTTCTTTTTTATAGATTTGACATTTGTCCTGCATTCTGTTTCTGGCCTGATTCAAGTCAGATGCAGATTTCCCTCTTAGCCGCACACAACTTGTAAATCCCGCATCACAACTTGATGAATGCCACATGTTTATGAGTAGGTGTGTATCTGTGAGATCTGTTCACCAGATTAGTTGATGAACAGGCTTTATTCACAAATT
>JAFBJQ010001067.1:29967-79830 GCA_016785345.1 Trinectes maculatus
CCCCCCCCTACCCTCCCCCACCCCAACCCCCTGCTCCCCACTGGAAGTGTTCTTACAGATGAAGCCATCAGACATGGAGTTGGAAATAGACCCAACATCTGGTGGACATTTTGTCAGGAGTCATGGCTCCTCTCTCCTTCTATCCTCCTGTTTGTTTGTTTTCTCCACCACCACCTCCACCACCTCCACCACCACCACCTCCCCCGCAGCCACTCAACCCGCTCCTGTCACACCACGTCGCATCGCGCCGCCCCCCGCTGTTTGCACAAGGAAGCGAAAGGCCAAATAACGCTACATGTGTGTGCTGCAGGTAAACAGATTGTGTTTGAATTGTGCGTGTGCGTCTTTAATGACAAGTCATCTCTACGGCCTCGGCCCCTGAAAGCTCAACAAGTCTTTAGTTAAAGGAAGGATGCTTAAATAATCACCTTAATACAAAACCTACTTCTTTTTTTTTTCTTTTTTATAGATTTGACATTTGTCCTGCATTCTGTTTCTGGCCTGATTCAAGTCAGATGCAGATTTCCCTCTTAGCCGCACACAACTTGTAAATCCCGCATCACAACTTGATGAATGCCACATGTTTATGAGTAGGTGTGTATCTGTGAGATCTGTTCACCACATTAGTTGATGAACAGGCTTTATTCACAAATTAGTCGCTGGACTAGAAAAAAAAAAAATCTGCAAAAATGTAGTCTAATTTATGGTGACAGAATATCATAATTAATAAATATTGAGCGTTTTTCAATATTATTAAAAAAATGTGCGTGAATTATGCACAGGAATTTGTGTGCGACACAGAAAGCATCTAACTGAGGTGCTGCCACGCACGGAAAAAATAATTCCAGATTCCCACTTCAACAACATAATGTTAGAGAAGGTTTCTTTTATGCAGGATGCTGTAGTTGGCTGTTGTAGTTACACACACTCACACAAACACATACACACACACTCACACACCAATCAAGCTTTCCGATGCCTCAGAGCAGCACCCAATATCCCTGCAATAACAACGATGACCAATCCACAGCCAGTGCCCTAATAACAAGCATCTTGACGTGCGGCTGCTGATGGAAACTGTTCTTCTTATAGACCTGGAACAGGACGCAGTGTCCCATCCTGCGTGAGAGGGCAAAGCCAGTGGAAGAACCTTCAAAGCTGCCTCACAGAGACGTTCCACAAAGGTTCTTCAGAGATGTTTCCGGGTCATCACAGGACCTGCTGTACCTAATGACTGACTTTCTCCACCATAATTCTTGTTGTGGATTTGCCCCCCCCCCCCCCCCCACCCACCCACCCACCAAAACAAATTGTCCTCTAAAGCGTGCAGGCCTCAGCCCCGCCCCCCCACACACAGAATGGCCTCTATCTTCTGACATAAACGTCTCATTTCATGGGCGCGTCGGTGGGTGGGTGTGGTTGAAGGGGCCGAGGGTTGCGAGCGTTGCTTGGCTCGGTGTCATACTTTCCAGTGTGAGGAAAACAAGTCTATTTGTGAAGTCGCCACAGGAGCAGAATGTACCTTTACTGCAGGAGCACGTTACGTGTGCTCAGTCCCTGTGTGTGTGTCTGTGTGTGTCTGTGTGTGTGTGTTTGTGTGTTTGCAGGAGCCTGTCTGGTGGCTGGCCGGCGTCAGTGGCATCTGTGCTGTCACCGGGCATCTTGGCTGGAGAGCCATGTTATTACCAAAGCTCGGTTACACACATGCACGACCGAGAGTGTGTAGGAATATATATACAACATCTTTCAGAAACGCGTTCTGGCTGATTGGTTTCTTCAGACATTCGAAACAATCTCAGATTAAGCCAGACGTTATGATGACACGTACGACTATGGTAGGTGTTGGGGATAATGTAGTTAATGCACGTTTTCCCAAGATCCACAGTTCCCTTTGCTTCCTCCTCTAAACTCTTACATCACTCAGCAGTGTGCGAGAATGAAAAATGAAATGTGTGTGTGTGTGTGTGTGTGTGTGTGTGTGTGTGTGTTTGCGGGGGAAGGATAATGAAGCAGGGAAAGCGTACAAGGCTGTAATTTAGTAAACCATGAGATTGCAGGGGTATCAACATGGCAGAACAAATCAAATGTCACAGTCACCCCGTCTCTCTTTTTCTCAGCCACTTTTCCATCATGGGTGTAGTTAGCATGGAGGGTATTAGCCCGTACCCACATCCCATAGCCATAAGTTTGAGGTCAGTGCTGCCGTTTAAAATCGGACGAAGCGGCACCAGAACAAAACAAGGCCAAAGCCTATCAAACATTTTCCACTGCAGCTTCTGGGTCACTGACTCCGAGTGAAACAGCAAATAAATAAGCTCTAAAAACAGTTCAAAGACGTTTAATGCACATGATCTTTCCCTAAATGTACACAAATTAGTCCCCGTGCCTACACTCAACCAAACCTCACACTACCCATACACACATCATGTGACATCGTGACACGGGGTTAATTTGCAACTGTTGACCGCGTTGTTGAACCAGGAACTTGAAACAAGGCATCGCTTCTACCGTGATTTAGGCGAAATAGTGGGATATTTGTTGTGGCAGTCGGCTCTATCGGGTTGCTGAGCTCAGATTGTTTTACACTGGGATCAGTGAAGATGGGTCATGACAGGCAACGGTGACTCAAGAGCCCGGTTTATACACTGGGACGTGAGAAAGCCCAAGAACAATTGGGCCTAAATGAGGTCACTGATATGCTCCTGTAGTCTCGTAGGTTCTAACCAGCGTGGGAGTCAAGTAATTCCAGACATTACAGTATATGGCAAAGCAAAGTCATTAGTTTACATTGCAAAGGGAAGGACAACCAAGTTCAAACCTCAGACAACCACTTCATCTGTCACGCCGCTCACTGTGAAATCAGATGATAACCAATCATGCACAAAGAGAATGAGTCGGAGTAGAAGTATTCACCATGCGTCCAAATTGAAATCTGTCTCCGGACAGGAAAAATGAAATAAAAGTATAGAGGTCTTTTTCCATATTGTTGGACCAAAGTTGACGTCTGATTTCTGCAATGTTGGTCACTTAAAAAAAAAAAAACAAAGACAGAGATTTTATATAGTAGCGCTATATACTTATGCCAATGCTTGCTACTATGACAGAGAAAATGACCTTCAGTCCATCATATAAAGGTGCACCGTTGAGAGGAAAGTCATTTTTCCATCCACCTTTTTGATCCCTGGGACTTATAGCGCTGCTCTGGCAGAAACGGGTCACGACCGGCTGAGACGCAGTGTCATTGTTCAAAGGGTGGGAAAGAGGAATAAGAGTGGGAAAACGAACGGAAAGAGAGAGAGAGTCATTGTTGGCCTCATCCTATTTATCTCCTTCCTTCAGACTCTTGTTGAGGGGCCATGTCGTATATTTTAATGACGAATATGAACTTATAGTGAGAGAGCTACACCGAGGTTCAAAGCCAAACACTGCAGGACTGACAGAGAGACTGACTCAGACGGACAGTTAGACAGATAGTCATCCTTCCTGCCAATCTCACCTTGTCCTTTGAGAGGCTAATGTTTCTGGGAAAATCCCGACCCGCTTGCTGTCCTGTCAGTTTCTTACAGCTGGCATGGACATATGGATGGATGACAGGGTGAAAAAGGGGATCCAGTGAGGTGGTAAGTTAAGGAGAGTGGGAAGGACGTGGGTGAAGGAGTGGATATGGTTTGGTCCACGGATGATGATGATTGGACATTATCTCCCACCCCTTTCTCACCTACTCTAATTGCATCTCTTTTCTCTAGATGTTAACAGCGTACACACAGAAACACAACAGGAGCAGCTTGGACACTTCCCTGGCAAACAACAGCTCTGCGATGTCAGTCTCTCTCAGCAAAACTTCAATCACCACCAGTCCCAGGGTCCAAGGACAAAAACACAACACTTTAAACAAGACAACAGGATGCAAGCCTGCAGAAATATGGTGGCTGGAGAAGACGTTCCTCTCAGAATGTGCTTTACAATGATTCCTCTGGACTTCCGAACAAATTAAGTGCCGTTATTGGGCTGACAAACCTGGGCATTGGACCCAAAGGGGCGGGTCAGACTTGGACAGGCTTTCTAAACAAACACAACAATGGTTTTTATTGTGGTGCTGGCTCAAACTCACCCACACACCCCTGGCAGGGAGCGCGGCCTTCAGTGGAACACCCCGTCACTAAGCATCAAGCTGATCTGGTTGATAATGAACTCGAGCGGTGCTCTTACTGAGACACGGCTGCACTTTTTCTCTCACTCTCTGTCTCTCAATTCTTTCTTTTTTTTCGAGTTGGGACTTTTCATTGGATGGAGAGATAAAGGGAAAAGAGGCTCTCACAAACACAGACGTGGTGGAAAACTGGGAGCCGTTGCTTGTCCTGTAGTGTTTTTCTAAAACACCGTTTCATAATAGATTTTCTTGGAGCTGTCCCTTTTGCCTATCGTATGTGTGAACAATGAATACTGGTGGCCAGCCCAGCTAACGTGGCTCTCCCGGCTGGCACCATACATCCATCACTGTGCTGGAGAAGTGGCTGTTTAAAGCGCAGCGTGGTCAGTGCTGGAAAGCCTCTGGTTGTTAGTGGTTAACCCGGGGCTCCCCTCGGGGCCCGCTGCTCTCTCGTCATCCTGCCAGCGTCCCACTGAATAGCATGACGTTTCCGGTGTCAATGACGTAGACGTGATCATTCAAAAACATATGATGGCATATACGTTCAAAAGGTAAGACATGGCTGTATTTTCCATGTTTTCATGTTCATCAAAGTAAAAGAGGGTTTTCCTAAAACCCCAAAGTTTCCCATATATGAAGCTATGCCACATTGGTCCTGTAATTACACTGTGGGAAATTTGGTCTCAAACATCGCACAGTCCAACCAAACGAATACTTCTACTACGCTACGTCGCTACCAATGAGCAACCCACTTGTTTTCCTTCTTTAAACCTGTAAAAGGCTTGAAGGTTTCCAACGTCGGCTTCTTGTGACTAGATGATATGATAGTATTGCATTATTGACATATAAGCAACACTGTATTGTTGTGCTAGGTCCAGGTCACAGCACTTCCCCTCTGATGGGTTGCAAACACAGAGGAAGATGCAAGGTGATGAAAAGGTAAACGGTAATAAGGGATGACACCTGCTCTGGATAATATTTCGTGTCAAGGTTTCACAACTCCCTACTCCTGAGCTGGAAGTGTCTCCTCTCCTCCCTCTGTCCATCCGTCCTTGACTCCATCCCTCCCTCCCTGTTTTATCTGTTGTTTTCCTCCAGATTAGCTCTTTGTCTGCGTGTTCCTGCCTCCTGCCTCACAGGAGCTCCGAAGATTTCCGTTTATCAGGAGGCGATAAGATTCAGTTGAGAAGGCAGGTTGTGCGGCAGACACGTGCCCACACATGGTACAGACAAGTGCAAATACAGAAAGAGAAAATAAGATTACCACACAGTCTACCACAAATGTAATTTAAAATCATAACGTATCACTAGGTACGTAAACCCTGGTGGGTCAGACGTTCCTCAGTGTCATCATCGAGTTACCCACTGATGCTACGTCAACATTCACACTCACAACATGTGCTCATTAAGTGCACTTTCTTCAGCCCAACCTCAACTCCCAGCCGCGACACCAGGCTTGAGTTTCATTACTTCTCTCATCTTTTTCTTTCCGTCTCTCCGATGATGGTTTCTCCATGCCATGGATGAAAAGTGTCGCGTTGCAATTTGGATGCTGTGGCAAAGCCTGGTACCATTTAGCACCTGAGCGGTTACATTTCAAAACGCTCCATGGCCGTTATGGGAAAAGGATTATGACATGAAGTTAATCATGCCACATTCCTTAATTATTCGTGATACAGTTTGCACAAGTGTTTGCCATTTGGTGAAACAAGGACTTAGAGTACGTTACCCAATAGTACCTATTTGTGTTTTAATTAGGAGCTATCAATCATTCTGTAAGAGTGCATGGTGCTACGTGCCAGTAGTGAGTATCTTATTCTCTCTTTTCCTCTCTCTCTCTCTCTCTCTCTCTCTCTGTGTGTGTGTGTGTCTCAGATGAGCTGCCACCAAACATCGGAGCAGAGGTAGATTGTCTAAAGGGCACGACTCCCGAAACCACAGAGCCATCAGAGGAGAAAACCACAGATGCAGCTGTTCAGGGAGAACAGAGCGAAGGATACTGTATGTTCCTCTCACTCCCTTTTCTCTGGTTCTCTCCTTTTTTCTTTTTTTTTTTCTTTAGGCGGGCCTCATTAATGGAAGTAAGGCTGCTCGGGTCCAAAACCAAAGAGAGTCATGCCCCTCGAGAGCTCTCCGCTGCTAACCATAGCGCTGGCAGGCCGCAATGTGGAAAACAAGTGAATCGAATGCAACCGCTGAGCTGCAACGAGCGCACAAAGACACAATATTATAATATATAGTGTTACACAGGTTCAGACTGATGAAGTCGGGGGCGGCTGCAGGGGGTGGGGGAGAGGCTTGATATTGACGTCTACCACAGCGTAGCAACGGAGCAGTGTTTTCGGTAATTGAGGCTTTGCATATTCTTTGTGGTTGGTATTGGCAGACTTCACGTTCCTGTTGTTCGACTGAAAAATAACAGAGATATGATCTTTTATTCTTCTTCTGCAATTTGAAAAACAACCGCTCGTATTAGTTACGGTAAATTTGACAACACATCAAGTCGCCAATCGGGTGGGTGCCTCAGCCCCGGCGCTGCCGCGTGGGCGTCAGGAACAAGACGCGGTGTAGCCGAAGCAGAGAGAGGTGAGAAGAGCGAGAAAGCGAAAGGAATGTGGTCAAGTGTGTGTTTGGTCGCGGTCCATATCCGACAGCCTTAAACAAGCACGCATTCCGCTCGTTAAATAAATCAATCTGCACTGTGCCTTCATCTGTCTGGACTGGTTTTTCACCATTGTCCAGTACCTATGTACCAATGCAATGTTTATTTTTAACCAATGACTACTAATGCAGAAGGTGATGCTGAACTAGATGACCACATGGATTAGGATTCATCATCTAGGGACCATGAATGACTCCTACTGTTTATCTAAGGAGGATGTTGATAAGGGAAAGTTTTTTTTCTGACAGGTAAAATTTAAGGGAATATCCTTAAATGTCCAATGTCCCTTTTCTTTCAGACGTCCAGTCATCACTGTGTGTGGCTGAGGTATGCCAGCCACACACAGTGGCCCCGCCCCCCTACTTCCACCACCACAGATTGGGATCAGATAACATCTGAGTGGATAGTTAACAAAGCCTGTTTGGCTTCTCCTGCAAACAGGGGATCGAGTTTACATGTGGACGTTCCATCACACGACTCCCTCGACAGGTTTGTTTGGTCTGTGTGGTGCCCTGAGCACGGATACCAGGGAATGAGTTCGCAAGTACACAAATGACAGCGAAACACACAGTGGTGCGCACACACACACACACCTACGCACAAATTCTCTGGCAACAAGGAAAGACAACACTGAAAACCCACTGCGTTGTCTTTAATGAAAACATTTCTTCATAGCCATGGCAACTGCCACAGTGGGCCAAGGAAATTCAAACCGCAGATTTCACCATCCATCCCGTAAAGATGACAACTATTTATCTTGTCCCGTGCTCAACAGCAAAATGATATGGTATCAAGTCTGGTCCACGAGAACATAAAAGGCCCAGAAACCTCAGCTAAGCTGCTGTGAAACACATAATCCCATGGCGGCTGGAAAATCCATCTTTGATGACCCTTTAAATACTTTTCCACAGATAATCGAAAAGCTCTGGATTAGGCTAAAGTACAGGTAGCGGGGACCACGGGGAAATGCCGATAGCTTCCGAACTCGCAAAGCAAGGCCACAGTCATACATCACGTTTCACTGGAGCTCGTACAACTGACACATTCTCGCACGTCTCCAACTCACCTCTGGCAAACCTACATGTCAGAGTTCACCTGTTGTTTAACTTTATTTGGGAAATCGTTCAGTGGGCCAAGACAAACATTGGTGCACTGCGCTGGAGAAGTGGGAAAGGGGTTATTATAGGGGTTTGTCATTGTCAGGGTTCGGAACATTTATTCAATATAGGTGCACGTGTCCTTTACAGTTTCCTGTCGACTTGATGTTGTGTCGGTAAGTTGATCTGTAATGAGAGTAAACCCGCAGGAGGGGTTTTGATAGCTGCTGTAACATGTTCTGTGAAAACGGGTTTTTCGAGTTTCCCGACATCTTCGCTGCAGAAATGAAAATCTGTCAAAAAGTGAAGAGAGCTGCGTCTGTTACAGCAGATGAGCTGAACAAGAGAAAAGGTCACCTGCCAGAGAAAATGATCACGTGAGAGGAACCAGATTCCCTCACGCGTACGTGAAACACAACTTCATGTCGTCAGCTCTCACTTCATCAGTGAAACTATGTTTCACCATTTTTCTTCTGACTAATGTCCAAGTGTAACGAGAGAAACGCAACCCTGCGTTGCATTGTACTAATACCAGTCCAAATCGATGCTTGTTTTCACCGCGTCCCTGTTTGAATACTGTTAATCATCGTCCGAGTGACGCGCTCAGCACTTGCTAGGTAACTGTTTACAGAAACACACAGCTCCGAACACAAATCGGCCAACACTGCTGATGTAAGGCCGTGACTGGATCAACACTTCTGTGGCATATGTTGAGCTGTGGGCTTATTCATCTCAGCGCTGAGTGAAATGTGTGTTTTTCCACCTCCGATATATAAAAGCAGTAGCTTGCATCATTGCACAGAAGTAGCGACACCACGGGGACCGAGGAGTCAGAAAAACAACCATACACAACACACTTGCGTCATCCGTTTATGAGTGAAAGGCGGTAGCAGTAGCGTTTGGAAGGGAGACGCACTCCGGCGTTCGGGCCCCCATGCAACGCAGGTGAAAATTTGCCAGTAAAAGATATGAGCTCTCATTAAGTTTAACTGGGCAACAACCCCCCTACGCAGGGTCCCGCCCCTGCAACAGCAAGGGTGGGATTTTATTGGCTCGTTAAAGTGACTGACAGCTCGACAATGTCGGTGTGTTTGGTCACGGAGATGCAACGGCTTCCATACTTCATAAAGCCAATGACGACAGTGGGGTCGTAGTGCCAGTGAGTTATTGGCTGCAGATATTACTACGCGCAGGCTCGTGCCAGCCGGTTGGCGAAAAGCTCCCTGGTCATTAGACAGGCACAGCTCACTCTCTCCTTTCTATCATCCGCCGCGCTCGTTAGCTGCTGACGAAACAGAAACCAGTCAGCCATCACACAGACAAACGGCTGACGAAGTTACCTACCGAGCGTGATCCCGTGTCAGAACGCGCTCACTCAGCTTTTCCACCACAACAAGCAGTTCTCAGAAAATTACGAGTTCCGAACGTCTGTGTGAACTAAACAATGCACGGTCCAAATTCAAAATGAAATGCACCTAAACAATTTATTTTTCAATTTGCTGGAATTTCAAAATCGAATCACAGCGTTGGGAGAACAAAAAAACAATTTATATGAACCACCTGCCAAGGCGTTTAGTGCCTTGCCATCGTGATTCAGCAGTTCCCTCTGCTGCAGACTCCCGGGTCAACTCTTATCACGGAAAACTTTTTGACATGTTCTGGATAATGATTCATGATGGCTGCATTCCATTTAGCTGCTTTGGTTTCAGGGTCCTCGTGTTGCATGTGCAGAAGGCCCAGGTGATGGAGGACCTGGATGGATATATGAACAACATCCTCTGTTCTCTGAATGTTGTACTAGTGCAAGCGATAGTAAAAATGAATATTAAAATACTCCGTCTACCGTGGCTGAAGGTGTATTATCTATACTGAACATGTACACAATCAGCAGCTGTGAGCTATTTTGGACTGAGGAAGTTGCATCTATCAAATTGTACTTTTCCACTGCATGATGCAATTACAGATGGCCACTGATTGCAAATAAGCTGTTACATTAGCTGCTCCGCATGGGCTCATTTTATCAGGACGCATTTCCCTCAGTTCACGTAAACACTGGCGTCACTGTGCCAACATAAACACGGTTATGAGTATTTACCATTTCACAGTGTTTGCCATCGTTATCTCAGCTTACACCAGTGGTCGCCTGAACTGTTGTGCATTTGTTTTCTTCTTCTGATTAAAAACCTTACACAAGCTGCTCCCTTTCACGTTAACGGCTCTCAGTGATTCCTTCATGCGTCTGTCTGTCTGTCTGGCTGCGGAGGCCGATTGTCTCCTGTGCGCTCTGCTCTGGGGCCAGATGGCGGAGAGTTCAACGGCGGCGGAGATGCAGAACTGATGCTGGAGCACATTAACACAACCCAGATGACCTGATGGGCCCACCTGTGTGCAAACGTGTGCTGATTAGCACTGCTGCTTGTGATCTGACTTCACTGGAAGCTGCCGGGTATTTTATGAACCTGCTCCCCTGGGGAGTGTGTGTGTGTGTGTGTGTGCACGTGTTTGTGTTTTCCTGCATCCCACTAAGATCAGTTGCTTTGATGCTTTCATCTCCACACACACACACACACAAACAGACAGAGAGAGAGAAGAAACAGCTTATATATATATATATATATATATAGGCTATATAAAGAAAATGTGGAAAATGCCAAGAACAAGCAAACGTGTACGTTTTCTTTGCCACACAAACCAAACAACTATGTGCACTTTCAGTGTTCGGGGGAACTTTAATAGTCCAACTTATTGCACACCGCATACCACATCATGCTTTGGCACACAACTCACAGCCCCCGGTCTCTTTACTGGGCACCCTGCAGCCACTGCCGTGCACCGAGGGCAGTTTACGAAGCATGGGAAAACGCAGGCTTGGCACCGCAGCCGACGCACTGCACAGCCCGTTTACATGGGGGGAAACAGTGGCACGCCGCCGCATGTAGTGTGCGAACAAAACAAAAGCTTGTAATAGTGTGTACTACTGCACGGACATGGCAACAACACGCCAGCCTGTACGGGATAAATGGGCCAATTAAAAAAAGTATCGGGTCATTTAACTTGATTTGATTCCAACTTATACTTCAAACACTGCTGTATCTTAGTCAGTCCTTTTCCTTCAGCCTTTATCTGAGGTCATGCTAATTTGACCTCTTCTATCATCAACAGACTGAATCCACTGTTGACACATTTATCTGTCTCACACCATCTGCCCATAAAGGCCCAGTGACTCACTTGTCCCCCGTGGCCTCCTGCAGCTCATCCTCATCACCAGAGAAGGTTGACTGAGCAGGTGAAATGATGTCATCGGCAACGCGCCGTAAAATAACATGTTTGTGATTATTTACCAGGCTTCGTTACCAGGTGACCTTTCAATAGTTTCTGTTCTGACGAAGGGTAACGGCTTCCTGCTTGGATGGTCACTGGTGAGCTCATAGTCTTAGAGGTCAAAGGTCAATGAGTGTTTGAGGCGGGGCGGCGCGTTTGTTGTCGTGCTGGCATACACACACATACACACACACACACACATTAATATTAAAAGACTATGAGTGCTAACTGGAAATATAATTTATTTGCAGTTAACCAGTGTTCTGAAACATTACCCATAAACCTCATGTGCGTACATATGTACTTCATCCTTCATTAAATGAATGATGCACTGTTTTAAAACGACAACCACAAGCTGACAGACTGACAATGTGTTCACAACAAGTCTATTTCCTTGTTCCACGTTGGCGTGTGACAATCAATAACACTGGCACATTCCTCATAGGGTACAGACAGAGGCCACAGCAGCAGATCAGGTGATGGAGGGCTAACGGCTGTGGATGCTGGTGGTGAGTGATGAGTGATATACGATGTCTGTCATCTCTCCTCATACGATCTGGCCACTGACTGCACCATGTGGGATGTTATAACACGGCTCAGGTTACCTGTGTTCCACACGCCAGAGTTTCCCTGTTACTGCCTGGATCCAGTACAATCATGTGATATGATCTGACACATCACCAGGAAACCAAGCCAAGCTTATAGACACATATTTTTAGCCTCATCAAAAATCATTCATTACATAAATTGTTTCTGGATACCTGTTGGGATCTTGATGATTTGCCTCACGCTGAACACGCAGCTGCATTTAAAGCGAGTCCTGGCAATATCCAAAATAACAGCTTTATACATAACAACGTATGCGTTTGCATATTTAGGATATGCCATGTGAAACAGTCCCTTATAACCCACTGAATGATTTTTTTTAAGTTTTCATTGTATAAGAAATAAAAAAACACTCGTCCTTACATCGTGCAAACTTAATTTCCAAGCTGTGACTCTGTGACGGTGGCATCCAGTGAGTCAGTACGACAGAGCAGTCAGACTGTGAGCTATGCGGAAACCTGTGCCTGAGGAACTAGGATGCAGTGTCATTACCGTTACAGCACGGCACAGCAAACATTAACTAATGCAGCTGTTTACAGTGCTGCGTCCAGACAAGCTGAAACAATGGGAAAGATACAGTTAGCTGTGAGGAAGTGAGCAGTTGTCTTTCACCGAACCCGCAGTAAAAAAAACTTTAAGAACAAGTCCGACATCTCAGCACTGCCAGACAGCTCCCATCACTCTTGCCCACAGCTGGTTGACCTCTGGATGACCCTGAGGCAAAAGGTCAACTTTCCAGGGTCACGTCTCATATTAACGTGCCTCCTGACACATACTCACAAACATGTCTGTGCACAGGAGTCCATGAGATATGAGATGCACACACACACACACACACACACACACACACACACACACACACACTCTGGAGGGTCCAGGTGAACTGTGATCCTTAACATTGCCCGCTGAACCCTGTTCTGCCCCTTGAGATATTTACCTCACACATCTTTGTTTTTGCTGCCCCCCCCCCCCCACCCCTCCTGTTCCACCATCTGAAACATGATCTTCCTCCACAACGTTGTATGGTTGTTTATGTCTTTTTCAATTTATGGCTTTTTGTGACCTCCTCGCTTTAATTTCCCCCATAAATAACCTGCTTTAACCCCGGCGGAACAACTCGGAACACGGCACACTGCATTTTATGCAACCGACATTTTTATGGCTCGAAATTGAAAAAAAAAAAAAAAAAGAAAAACGCAATCAAGAGCTGACATTTTGGACACAGATGATAGAATTAAGACCAAGCACATAAACACGACTTAACATTTGCATATTTACTTTGGTTGCACAACAGTAAAAATCCTGCTGTATTGCTTTTCGGTTGAAGGGAGTGAGTTTTGTCAAAGTCTGGTGCCAGCTCATTTACTGTATATGCGATTGTTTGAAAACAGCCAAACCTCTGTGGTTTCTGAACGTGAAAACACAGAGGTTCGAGAAAAAAAATTCAATTAAAGAGGGAAAGAGGAAGGTAACGTGAAGAAAAGGGTCCCGATGAGGCGTGAGTAAATATTAAGGACCCTGTCTTGCACATTTCTTCCTGCTAACTGTCTGTTTACCTTAGCAACTTCTCAAAAAGCGCACATGGGTCTGATTTCATCTGGACGGGGACATGCTGATCCTGTGATCAGGCTTAGACGAAGCAAGAAGAAGACGCAGTGGAAACTACTGGAGGAAAACCAGAGAAGGATGCAACGTCCTCTGCTTTTTAATAATCCCACCGATCTTTATCTCCCGTTTCTAACGAGCCCGGCGCGGGTCAGGTTTCATGGCGGTTTCATGACTGGAGCTGGTGATGGAGCACGTTGGCTTCCTTTCAACTGGTCCAGAGAAGCTCCGAGGAGATTACAGAGAAAGACAAATGCAAATTCCTCAATTCTTAACTAAAGCATAAATAAAAAGTAATCTGTGCTCGTTGCTTTGCGTACGTTCTGTCAGATTAGTGTGGGCAACATGTGACATTAACATGTAGGGGGTCCAAATATACAGACATGTGAAACCTAACTCAAGGTCTGTGGTGTTTACATAGACCTGCGTTCCCGATCGCCAGGCTCTTTCCCACTGGACGAGCTGTGTGGTGGGAAATCACAAAGGGTCAATATTTGCCAGGCTGGATCAGTGGTGATCAATGCGGACTGTTTTCACAGAGCAGAGATGATAAGAAGCCTGAGCTGGATCTGAGAGAGCTGTCTCTGATTACCTGTCCACCATGACCTGTGTGTGAGAAGAGGGGCGGTGGAGTCGGGGGCCAAAACTAACAATTTAACAATTAAATATTCTAATAATAAATCTGCTTTGATGAAAAGAAATAAGCAATAAATCTAAATTTTAATTCTTTTATATGCAGCTACCCTACTGCCAATAACATGACAGCTCACCGCTGCTGGTTGCCATGGTAACGCAACAACCTTTCTAGGCCTGTCTCGGTGCACGGGAGTCAAACTGGTCCGGGATGGAAACATTTGTCACTGAGCGACTTGAGAGAAACGTCGATACGTCTCTGTCATCCCGGTCTAAATACAGCAGCCAGCGGCGAATCCAGAGAAACACCCAGGATCTTATTGCCGCGAGGCGACAGTGCTAACCGCCGAGCCACCGTGCCACCCTTCTCTGATGTCACCTTCCAGGATCTGTGGGTTTCGGCGCTCGCTTTCCTCCAACTGCAGTTTGGCCGTCACACTTTGCCTTTCATACAAGAGAGCAAACTGCAACTCGCAGTAGCTAGGAGACAAAAACATTCATCGGGCGTCTGGAGTCCCTCATCCTCAATCTGTTTCTCCTCTGCACGTAGACCAGAGTCCAGAGTCCAGTTCCTCCATGGCCCTCGTGTCCTGCACACATACGCATCACACCGTACTGTACGCATTCGCACACACACGCGCGCCTCGTAAAAGGTCAAACCGCACAACACTGCGCTGCGTTGAGTCATCACCAAAAGTGGAAAGTTTTAATCTTTTAGTTTTTCTTTTAATTTTTTTATTATTTTTTTTTCCTCGGCACAAAGAACAACCTGAGAAATAGGAAGAAAAAACAGCAATAAAAAAAAAACAGGCCATTTGTCATAATTTCCCGCTGCCGGTAGCGGTGGACAGAATGAGAAAGTGGCAGCGTTAGCTGGGGACACGGTGGTGCATCTCAAACAGGGGACTGAGGGGGGGGTGGTTCGACTGGCGTGGCCCACGACAGTGCACAGCTCTGGGGCTGCAGGGACTGAGGTAGCCCCCTGGTATGAAGCTTAGCATGGACGTGGAGGTGATAGATGGAGCTGGAGGCAGGATATCTGGGTAGTGTAGGTGTGTGTGTGTGTGTGCGTGTGTGTCTGGTCAGTGTAGGGAGGTTGGTAATGATGTTGGTCTGGCTGGACTCACTATAGAACACAAGCCATTCGTTACACAGAGACAAGTACACACCAAACTAAATGAGGCTTAACAGTCTGGCTGAAGGTGTGTGTGAGGGTGTGTGTGAGGGTGTGTGTGAGGGTGTGTGTAGGTGTGTCCTCCACTTTTACTGTTTTTTTTTAGTATGAGTGTAAAATGTGGGTTTTTCTCTCTCTCTGTGTGTGTGTGTGTGTGTGTGTGTGTGTGTGTGTGTGCAATGTCGCCCCGCTCATAAAAGACATCACAACAGACGCTAACCTCAGAACCCGCGCGACCCAAAGAAAGCGTCTCTTGTATTGAGCCGAATCAGAATTGAGCTCATGACTTTTTCCACAATGAGAAAAGCTCCTCATTCTCATACATACATGTGCTTTTATTTGGAAATTTCCCTGGCTGTCCTCTTCTCAGTACGCTCGGTCTCCTGGTTCTATTTTTTTTGTTTTTTGTTTTTTTTTTTCAACCAGAATTTTCCAGAAAAGGCAACAAGTTTGACATAATTGACAATAAACAGAGAATAAGCAGAATAAATAAATGAGCTCAAGACAAAGTTTGCGGAATTGGATGCAGGCACAGAGACGGACAATTCTGAAATCCTGCCCGTGTGCCACGACAAAGGAAAAAGCCCATGACGAGTCAGAGGGCAGAACTGATAACACAACGAAAAGCAAGCCACTCTGAGCTGTAAACAAATGAACTCACAAAATAAACACCTCTTCTCTCCTTTCAGTATTCGCTGTTCCAAACCCTGTTTGCCCAGAGGCGACTCAGCATGCAGGGTCATTCAGAGAAACTGACGGATTCTTCTTCATCATCGTTATTATTATTATTATTATTATTATTATTATTATTATTATTATTATTATTATTATTATTATTATTATTATTCCTGGTTGTTTGAGATGAGGATTGATACATGTGTCTCTCTCTCTCTCTAACCTCCCATCATTCATTTGTTTTCACTCTCTGACTGAAATCTATTTCATTCTTGGCCCACATTCCCTCAGCTGTCCTGCCATTCCGCCTACCTTTCATTCCTCCGCTGAGCCCCCCCCCCCCCCCCCCCCCCTGTCTGCTTCCTCCGTCTGCTTCCTCCATAATGATGTTAATAAAGTGAGCAGAATGGATTATCCAGATTCCCATGGCAGCTGGCCTGCCCTCTGCTCCGTCTCCCGCTCCCCCTCTGTTTACTGGAGGGAATCATTCACTTACTCTTATCGCAGCACACCCGCGCTATCTGAACGCGGACACACACTGATTACGGGCTTGTTTACACAATGTGAACACAATGCAAAGGACAAGAGGGGTGGGATTTTTGGAAAACTATAGACGGAGATCAAGCCAACTTGTAATAGAGGCAGTAGGGGACTGAACACGGATGCTTTCCAAATGTTTCCTCCCTGAAGACTTCAGAGATATTGGTGCACAGATACTGGTGCATATTCCCGCTGCCAGTCCTGGTGTCATCGCTCCAGGGAAACCACTCTCAGATCTAATATACACTAACGAGGCAGGTTGCTCCGTCAGACGTTACCAGACAGCAGAGGAACATACTGTAGGTCCATTAAGCTGGAGGAGAAACAAAGGAGGGGAGGGGTGAAGGGAGAAGAGTTGACCGGAGGTGGATTTCTACTGCGAGTTAACCTTCTACATAACCACATGCTTGTTCTTCACCATCCATCCAAGACACAAAGCCAAACAAAGGAAGAACATCCCATCAGGAGTATGGACTGAGAAGCAGCTGGGAGAGGTGGTTTCATGAAGCTGAGCAGGAGGCACCTCTCACCTCCATCATGGCCCGGATGGCAGAATGAATCAGAGAGCTCCTGACAAAGGCCAGGCCAGCTGTGTGTCTCAGACAGAGAGAGAGAGAGAGAGAGAGAGAGAGAGAGAGAGAGAGAGGCCACATCTGGAGGATATCAGGCGGAACCTGTAGTCTACGTTTCCCAGACATGATACCCAAACACTCGTACTTATACTTCACTGTTTCCACTGTACTTCATTTACACAGCGCACTGTTACACATATAGTTACGTATTAATTAGATCAGCTCATGGTTTACTGCTATAGATTAGAATTAAACAACAATAATATTTTTTTTTACATTTTTATCTAAGCCCAGTGATGCTGGCTTGATTGTGTATCTTGCAACCACGGGACACAATTTCAATGTGTATTTTTACAGAGCGCTAAAGCTAATTATATTGAAGAAAAACAACAACAAAAAAAACGATTTGGATAATTCCGCCTTAAAACCTCTCAAACAACTCATTTAAAGACCCATCCAACAGCCGAGGTGAGAGCTGATACAGGAAAAGATGCTTTTTGTCAGAGGCCGTCTGCCTCCGCCGGGTCAGCGGCGGGCCGGCTTAAATAATGAATACAAGAAATGGAGTGAGACAGAGCTCATGAGTGAGAGGAGGAAATTTGTGGAAGTAAAATCAGTCACTTGGAGTAAAGAGCCGTGCAGGAGAAGGGTGGGAAACAGCGATGAGATAATGGCGAGGAGGCCGGGGGGAGGGAGAGAGGGAGGGAGGGCGGCAGCGGCCAGTTGGTGAAAACGAGGTGGAGACTGCACCTGAGAATGAAGAAAGACTCTGCAATCCCTTAACGCAGTTAGCCAATTAGCCGAGAGGTGTGCCGTGCCAGCTCCACGGATTCGTTACGGCTTCAGTCAAGTCATCGGCACTCAAGTGCACTGGCATTCAGCGCGGGATCAAAATGGAAAAGTGCTTGATTGAGTTTAGAAAGGAGCCGTTTTTTTTAACGAATTAGGAATAGGAATAGTTCTGTCTTTATGTTGGTCGCCGTACAACACTTGGATGTCAGAGCCCTTTTCACTTTGCTCTTGGAGACGAGTCAGGATTACGCAGCGACGGAGGAGACCAATTAAATTTAAGCAAAGTGGAGTAACAACTCTTCCCTAATCCACCCCCATCCTCCACGCTTTCTCCCACAACGCTCCTGCCTTTTTTTCCTTCCCTTCATTCATTCATCTTTCAGACATCATCCAATCGCACTCCTTCCATTAGTCAGCGACCGTATCCATCTATCACAATGGCTAAATCTCTTATCTGCGTCCTCATCGTGCCCATCTCGCTCTGCACCGGGCTCAACGCAAACCTAATTTGGACTCTTAATTTGAGTCGGCGCTGTTGGACACGGGTCATGAGGAGGTGGGGGAGGAGGAGGGTCGGTGTGCAGCCCCCAGCGAGACGGGGGAACAGTGCAAAAATGTTCTTTCTCTTCTCTCGTTTTTCCTCCCATCATCACTTTTTTTATTGTCCCCCTCGCTCTAAACATCGTTACACCCCCTCCTCCCTGCCCTGCCTCACTCTAATTAATTATGCTGTGAATTAATTACCAGGAAGAGTCTTCCCAAACAGAGAGAGAGAGAGAGAGAGAGAGAGGGAGAGAGGTGAGAGCGGGGTGTGATGGATGCAGGATCTGCATTAATCACCCCTCTATTCCTCCGCAGAAGAAAAGCTTGGAACAAAAGAGGCCGCGAAATGAAAGAACAACACAACAAAAACACCATCAACAAAATTGTTTACTTCGCCCTCACCTCCACGGCTGAAACCCCACAGGGACGTGATTAGGAAAACAGACCTCTTTTTTGTTGTGTTTTTTTGTTAATCCTCCCCTCCGCACTGCGCTCAGTCTTCTTTGATGAAGTTGTGGGAAGTCGAGAGGGAAGCGGCATGGCTGGGATATCGCCCGAGCACAAAGCACCATGGGAAGAGCAAACTTTGGCTCGTCTGAGGAGAGGGAGGGAAGAGTGTGTGTTGCCGAGGTAACCCAGACTCCCAAAAAGAAAGTGCGACAACAAAGGGATATGATGTCAGGAAGGCGCAACCTGTTTGGACCCGACTACGCAAAACAACAAAGCGCTTATAAATATTTTTATGTTGTATTTCTCAATTCTCAGCTTGTGTGGGAAAGAGAAGACATTTCCATGTTTTTCTCCAGCATGGGTAGCATCGTGGGGGGTGTGGGAGGTTGGATGCCGGTCACACATGCAATGAAGATGTCATCAAACTGAGCTCGGCTCTCTGTCCCCACAAACACACGGCCGCGCAAAACCTCGCCAACCCCACCCACAACCGAGCGACAAGCGCATTCACACACTCCGGCCCTGCACCGCGCCAAGCCCAGATCATCAGCACAATAACTGCTCCCTCTGCAATAAAAGTGGGATTTGATGGGAATCCTAAACCGCGGTGCACCGCACAGGAAGTGTCCAGACCGACCGTCATAAAGGAATAAGACTTTTGTTGTTGTGATATGCTGAGGCACAGAAAAAAACAAATGGCCAGAACGATGGTGCAACATCGCCAGTCTGTCATTCACTCACAGGAAGCTGCTTCATTAGTCGCACTTCCATCCTAACTACCAGGAACCAAAATATAAAGCTACAATCTGAGCGGCATCCAGACGGCTGTCAGGGATTTGGGTTCATTTCCAATTGTTGGTTAGGGTTACACAGTTGTACTGAAAAACAGTGCAGTTTTTCCGTGTCAGAGTGCAGTAAACACACACTCGTCTCTTTGCAGTCATTTCGTCCAGTTCAGATACATCTCACCTGGACAGAGGACGCACACTAATACAGTCACACAACCCAAACATGCTGAGTGACAGCCCCCTGCTACCAGACTCCAACCGATTAACATGGAGCCGGAATGAGCGGAGGCCAGATCTTGTTATGATCCATGTTTGCGAGGTGATACAAAGATGAATACGGCTCAAATGGACTTTGGACGGAGAGTTTTATTCTGTGGGAATAAAATGCTCTGGTGTTGCCAGCACATTACAGTAAATGACACTGCATGGGAATGAGAAATGCAGACGTGTTACGTAACTTCTGGTAACGTTTGCACTTTAACTCCAGCCTGCCTCCAAAGCGTAATCGTGTTCTGCCATGCTGGGCCGAGTGAGAGGGGTGAATGGTGACGCCGCACCACCACGAAATCGCACATAATGGTAGGTGTTTCATTATATTTTTCTTTCTGCCTTGTAATATGGAAATCTTAAAACAAGCTGCAGCTCGTTTTAGGCTAACGAGCCCAGTTTATAATAATCAGGACACTCCCACACAGTTAATCAGCTGTCTGGGACGACAACCCAGAGGAGACAAAAGTCATCAATCAGGTTTCAAGCTGCTAAATGGTTAAGCTGCAGATGTAAGACAATCCCAGACAACCGCCTTTCTCAAGTAACTCGCACAGATTTCTCACAGACTGCCGCCATCCGTCAGTGCGGACACACTCCATCACACTCAGTGACGCCTTTTTTCTGGTGTTAAGCGAAGAGGCTTCGGCGCGTCTCAGCTCAGTCTGGGCTTCTGTCCTTCGCGCGCGGGCCTATCGACACCGTTTGGAAGCGGGGATGATCGATGAGCTCCTGCGTCATTCCCCATTGGGTGCTCCGTCAGAACTGTCACTGAGCGCCGCGTGCCAAGCCCGCCGACGTCCAAAGACAATGTGATGCATCAGTCATCGAGCCAGAATTTTTCCCCCGGACCCGAGGATCAGAGCCCAAGTTAGAGGGTGGTACATTTTCCCCTGCACTAATCCCATCTCCCGCCATGAACCATCAGCCACTACCACGACCAAGGCCACATAAAAACCCAAAGCCTTTTGTATTTCATCCCGTAGCCAAGGCCTGTCTGATCTAACTCTCATTATCAACCCAACAATCAGACCACCGCTCCCACACAGAACAACATGTCCCACTTCCAGATTCCCGCCAACACCCATCCGACCCAGCGTATCTCAATGACGCTCGACTCCTGACACCAACATGTTTCTACATCTTGTGCAGGGAACCTCGGCTGCCTCGGTCCGGAGCTGGCATCGGCAGCGTGTGGGGAGGGGTGATGGAGGAACTGGGGTTTGTTGGTGCAGGAGCTTCAGGATGAGCGACATCCACACAAACGCAAACCAGATGGAGGGATAGACGGACGGATGAGTAGGGAGGAGAGCCTGAGTCATCCATCCTCTCTCTCCGTCCTTCCTTTCATTCTGTCTTTCAGCTGCGACACCAGTATAGGTTGTTTGCCTGCATACGGCATGTGGTATTATACACTGAGTAGATTGGTCAAAGCTGTTGTTGACAACATTAAATAATAGTTCATCTACTCCACAATTTCTATTCATATGACTTGCATCGAAAACTCTCTTGACCGGATGCAGCGGTGACCTTAGTAGAAAAGCTGCTCTGCCCCTCAGGCTTTCTAAATCAGCTTAAACCCTCTAATTCCAGGTATTATTCCTAAGAGACTGGAAACATGGAAGACACACACGACAATGGACTTGGTAGTCCCGAGAAAATCATCAAAGTGCTTGGTGGGGGAAAAAAAACTTGAAAGAGAAGCTTAAACCTTTTCGTGCACCTGACGTTTCATCTGGTCACCGTTCACAGAACATTTTATAGTTCCTTTCTGAGCTGTGTGGAAACGATCAGATCAGATCCAGAGCCACTGAAGTGGCACTGGACTTGTTCTCTCCCTCACATCAGCGTGGATCAACATTTCCATGACAGCGAGAAAATCTGAGATCATTCATTATCTGTGACAACTGTCATTGTTTTGGCAGCTTCTGCGCGGATGACAACAACACAACAAAAGCTCCAGAGCCAAATTGCTTACAACACTGGAGGTTTGGGGATACGCCTCATTCCAGTAGTAACCTCACGGAAGTATCGCGACCATGAGATGCGTTTGAAACCCAAACCGACATGACATCTTTTGTTTGTGTTAGTGTTTTCGTTTGAAAAATTTGCGGTCAGTTAATTTTGGTTTTGGTTGCAATCAGCAGAAGTAATGAAGTATGTTCCACAGAAGGAGATATGAGTAGCAGTTTTGGCATGAAGGCCTGTGGTGTGAAGTGTCATACTTTCCCTTCTGCTCTGCCTCTGTCTTTTCTCCTTCTGAAACACACTCTTCAATCTTCTTCCACTCGGAGCAGACAGTCAGGTACGGTAAAATAACAGTCACTTTACCCGTCTCACCCTCTACATCCTCCTAAATCTATCAGCGCACAGGCCCGAGCGAGGCCACGAACAGAAACGCTCACTTCACCTCAGACAGAGTGAAAGAGTCAAATGAGAAGAGAAGAATGAAGAATAACAAGAAACATGACATCTGTGATGTCATTCACCATGAGAGGAGGCCATTAGTGGGTTTGAATGTTCCATTGAGTGATATCTGCTCGGTGCGGCGCGAGGAAAAGCCCATTGACATCCCACTACCACCCCATAAGTAACTTCACACGCACTTGTGTGGATGTTTAGTGGTAAAGTGGGATCCCTGCTTCAATTGTACATACAAAATCACACACAAACATGCACAAGTGGCTACACAGGCCATCACTCCACCACCACCTTGCAGCCGATGGCGAGACGTCGTCGCAGTGGCCCATCCTGTTTTTCCCCTCGGCAGCGTGATCGGCGTGTCACGCTGAGGCGGCGCTGACCTGAGCAATGAGACTTGAAAGAGACGGGGTGAGGAAGGGGAAGACAGACGTGCACACATACGCCTGTCACCACCTGGACGCCGCCGCCGCCGCACTGTTTCCAAACACTTTCCATCCCGCCTACCTGTTATTCTCTCTCTCGCTCCATATTTTCCTATAAATTTTGACTGCATTCATTGTGTTCCCGTTTCCTGGCTCCGCACAACATGATGCAACAACAACTCCTTTGTTGCGTCAAGGTGAAAAATTAAAAATAGCCGTTTTCTCGATGTCACAGTTTGATACAGGCGAGAAGATGCCAGGCGGTGATTTATATTGCGTATGACTGGCTTGGTTTTCTTTCGGCGCTTACACGGACCGCTTGATGTAAACGAGTTGGACAAAAGATCATTTCAACATGGAGAATGGTAAGATCGACATACGTCTATGCACTTTGGCATGAAGACTCTGAGGACTTCATGAAGGCCATACAGTGAGAGGGATGCTATGAGCCACTGTTGTCATCTTTAACACCGCAGCCTATTCAACCTAAACCTCTGTCACGCGTATTTAAGTTGGACCACATGTTGGTAGGTTACGACTGTAAAGGGGGCTTTTCTTCAGTGGCTGCCACCATGTGGTGGCAGGGGAAGCACATGCGGGTCAACTTGTGCCCAGATTCACAAGCAGAGCTGGGGTTAGCCTGCCAGGACTGCAGCCCAGCCAGGGAGCTTTATAGGCGCTGAGTCTGGTTATAGGAGGAGAGGGAGGATACGGGGAGGTTGGTGGGGTGGAGATGGAGTTGGACAGCAGGGGTTCTGTTTCCAGGCCACTGTGTGAGCATGGATAATCCAAAACCTCCATGTCTGTAAATGTCAATGTTAGGAACCAGAATCCAAGACTGAAACGTCTATACGCTGTCCTGTAGGAAGCAGCAGGCCCAGACTGATTCTTATCAAACTATATACTGTTACTCATTTACCCTCCATCTACCATTAATGCTGCAGTTTCTGTTTTAACATGCGGTTCATTGATGCCTTTGTAACCAAACAAAACTCAATGAGTTTTTCAAGTGCATTAACAGATCAATACTTGAAGCATCTTACATATAAACAGGATGAAAACTTCTTTCCGTGTACAATCACCTTGTTTGACCTTGAGAGTCAGGTTTGACAGGTTTGACAGGTTTGACAGGTTTGACGGGGTCGTGTCTATCAGAACGTGATGCACAGGAGACATGGCGACAAATGCCGGAGAAACATGAGATTTATTGTGTGACTCAACAAACACAATAAGAGCAGATGAGTCATTTGCAAATGTTGTTACTGTGGAGTTTGGACGCTGGATCTCCAATGTGCACTACAATCTGTTGCACAGTGGAAATCTCTGTTCAGAGCACCAGCCTCTGGTTCTCATTACGCCGAAGGGAGCTGAGCTCTCGCAGGGCCTGCACTGTTACAAGCTCGGCACACTTTGTCAAATCTGGGTTCAAGCACTGACTTGAACTTCTGGAGAAGTGGTCAAACAAAGTGTTTGACCTTTTGGGTGGAGAAACTGTAACACATGCAGGAACAATGCATCTCCATCACGAAGAATTACACGACTCAGCTTTTAAATATACAATAAGCAATGTTTGTTGAATAATATTTAAAACACCAATTGCGGATTTGTCTCAAACTTAAATCAGCTGTTTGCCAAAAGTCTTTGAACTCGTGGTCCATCTGACTCCCCTTCAGTCGCGTCACACAGTCTTCACCAGCATGTTGAGCTCATCAGCGTTTTAAAAATTAGTATCAGAACCAATGGAGCCACCAGTGGGTACAGAAAAATAAATAAATAAATAAAAGTCATGTTGTAATAATGAAAATGAAATAAGCCACTTAAAAAAAAATATGAACCATCATTAAATTTATGAGCTTCAATCAAATTAGGCCTGATTTGATTTGATCGCGGACCATCAAAGAGGTCGAGATACACACTGCTTCTGCTTATCCATATAGCCATGTTCCACTATAAGAAGCCTTCACCATTACTGTAAATTATAGGAAATTTATAGCCACCAGATGCAAAGAAAGCAAAGCAGACACGCTGCTCTCGGACTAGAAGAAGTGCATGGAGAGGAATGGGGGGGTACTTGATCTCAGGAATCCCCAGTGAGGTTTCTTCAACCCTGCAGCCTTTTAGGAAGACCAGAGAGAACAAACAACATGAGGTGAAACCCGGTCAGAGCAGGACTTTTCCTTTAATGTCCTCATCTATTGAGTGTTCGAGGGCCGCAGTGTTCCTGCAGGGGATCAGCTGGATGTAATCAAGTGATCAAAATGACATGATGGTCTGTAATAGAGCCCAGATTTTCAGAAAAACGCTTTCCCCCAAAGGCTTTGCATAAGAAAAACTAATAAGAAAATGTGAAAATAAAAAGATAAAGATTTGAGCAAAGCGATTATTGCAAACACGAGAAACCACACAGCGTGACGGAGTGAGCAGAAACATCTCGCAAACCAGGCAAGTCGACAAATATATGGCGACAATACATGGCAATACACGCTCGCTCGTGATTATGTCACATTATAAAGACAATTAAACCAAATTAAACTATTCATCCGTCATCGTCCTAATTAAAATGTATGTTTTATCAGAATACGGTGATTAAATGTCTTCATGTGCTAAAGTTCAGTACAGTAAGTAGCTGGTTGACCTGGGTTTTTACTGTTTGCAGTAGTTTATCTGATAATTATATGTGTCGTATAAGCAAATAGAAGAGAATATGAGTATATAAGAGTATACACACACACACACACACACACACACACACACACACACACACACATACACACACACAGGATCCAGTTGGACATATTATGCATTTCTTGGCTGATGGCTCACATGGCTGGTGGTTAAGCGGGCAGGCGTCTCCTCCACCCCCAGCATTGTCTGAGGAAAGACCACAACCACCATCTCCTCTCTGCAGCCAAACCTCCAGCGGCTTCAGCAGAGCAGGAATATTCCTGTATGTGTGTGTGGCTGTGAATAGATACGTGTCCTGTCAGAGTCAGAAGACCTCTAGGACCTGAAACACCTCACAGCTCTCAGTCAAAACCAGAACGGGCTCTCAATGAGGTTGCAAAACATGTTTGGATCTCAAAGAGCATCGCTTCTTTTTCTCCTCCCAGGGGTGAAACACAGTTACACACTTACACAGACCATCTGCTGCCACGCAAATTAGATAACGCTCCCAGTAGAACCGAGCCTCTGGCAAAGCCAAACGCAGCCAGGGGATGACGTGCCCAACTCAAGTGGCAGAGAGCGAGTGAGTGTGTGTGTGTGTGTGTGAGTGTGTGTGGGGGTCACCACCAAAGTTAATGGCCTTGATCAATCACTTGCTCAGGAGGTTTGTTGCCTTTATGGAAAAAAAAATCCCAGCTAACACACAAACATATACACTTAAAGCACCATTCATCATCCGTCCTACAAACGCACAAACTCCGAGACGTCATCCGCTACGACGGCCGTCGGGCTGGACCTAGCAGACCATCTCAGACGTTTCCCTTTTACGGCTACGTCTGCAAAAACCAAGCGCCTGTCACCACTTTCACAATAAAAGACCTTTAATTGTAACTTTGGCCCCTTCAAAGCCCAGTTTCCCCTCAGTGCCTCTTTCCTTGTACACTCAGTTATGTGAGGCAATCTGTGATTAAACACACAGTCAGATCCTTTGGCTCGGAGAGACGCTTGTTATCCAATCATAACCGATGGCTGAAGAGCTCCTCCTGTACCTCTCCTCCCTTTGCTGCTCCACCAGTGCAGCAGATTGTTGTAGTAGTTGTAGTTGGGTAACTACAGGCAACTATCCGCGTCTTTTATCTGTGTTTCGCCATCAATCATATCAATCAAAACGTAGTGGATTTCATGCAGGAGTAATTTACCTCGTAACTTTATCAAGCCCGATAACGAAGTCAGAGAGAAATTTGTTTTTCTGCTGCCGTCACTCTTGATTGAATTCAATTAAGTAGAAGTCTAAGAAACACGATTGTGCGCCAAAGTGCCACCTCTCCGACAATGACGTTTAATGTCTTTCTGATGAGACTCTACAAACCTACAAATCGTTTCTGTCCCTTCTGCTGTCAACATTCTAAAGCATTGTCGACACTGACGTACGTCACAGTTCCTAATCTTGACCTTGTTCCCTTGTTGCCTCAGTTTGATCCAGTGGTGTGAAAAAGTCCTACATGTGGTGCTGTAGTGGTATTGGTCCTAATTATGTTCCAGTGATGGAGCGCTCTCTGACCGCAGCACCAAAGGTTTACAGGGCTCTCATTATACACTTAGCCTCTACTGTAAACCAGGAAACAAGGAGCCAGTGAGCTGCTGCTCCCAAACCACACCACTTCCAAGTAAGTCAGAAAAAAAACAACAAAAAAAACACTTTGTTCTTTTTCTTTGTCGTCCACTGTGATCATTTTCAAAAATCAAATGAATGTTTGATTTGTTGTCCAACTGGCTCACAAGCGCAAACAAAGCTGCTTTTGAAGTGATGCGATACTTTAGCTATGTCCAACGCCGTCGACAGGTTTTTCTGCACTAATGATCAAACGTATGTTCCGAACAAATGATATACGTTCCAAACAAACACATTTTCTCTGTTTCAGAAAGACACTGCAGACTGTTATTTCTGGTTCTACAGCACTTTCCAATTATATACACATAGAACCATGAAACATTTTTGGAGTTATAATGCGGTATAACACATAATTTGGAGAAATCTCTCTTAAAGAGCCTTGCAACACTTTTTTTGTTGTGCATGTGGGAATCAAACCCCCAACCCTCCACTTCTCCAGTACATGTATCATAGTTTCCACTTGCCAGAGTAAACGGCAGCTTATCATGATCACAGCTGCTTTAGTACCGCTGATAAAGAATAAATAAAGATTTAATAACGATAATAAAGAAACGGACAAACTGGCATAATGTTTGCCTGTGCGGGTCACAGAGCCAGGGCCTTGCATTAGCAGAATTAGAGGGTATTTGAGAGCTCGCTCAGCGTGAGCCAAGAGTATTGGGCATACTGTTGAAGATTAGAACCCGGCCTGCAGCCCGATGCCGTCGCTTTCCAGCTCATTTCTGCAGAAGATGATAGTCTACTGGCTGAGTGGTGCTAAGTGCCACAGAGAGAGAGAGCCTCCCTCAGCCAAGTCTACTGGTCCACTGGCAGCAGAGGCTGGCAGCAGAAAGTCCCAGCTCCATAGTTTAAACAGCCAACAGTAAATGATTGGCCTGGCAGTCCAGACCCTCTCTGCCTAGCTAAACACATGGCAGTGCTTATGTTCTTAACCCTTACTCAGGTCCTACACTGTGACACGGCTTCACTGTGCAGCTCGATGACCATCAACACTTTTCTGTAAAGAAGTTCATCCTTCATCAACACAAATCAGAGACATTTGCGTCTCGTCGACGGCGCTGGAGTTCAACGTGTGAACGACGCTATCTGTGGATAGTTGTTGGAATGGTGTCCTCACATGGAGATGATGCAGAGGAATCTAGATTTACTGCCTTTTTGCCTGCTGGAATTCACACATAACGATAAAGCATCCGACAAACAGACAAATCACCTGCAGGACGCAGCTTTGGTCTGCAGAGACCTGATAAAACTTTCTGCCCTGAGCATCGCACATCAACACACACACACACACACATACCAGAAACAAACAAACACTGAAACTGCATCTGTGATGTCTGATGTGGATTGTGGGTGATTTGTCGCCACAACGCTGGTGGCAACTGGAGCCAGGATGATAAAATCTGGGCAAAGTGAGGTTTAAACAAACATATATAGGATACAGCATCGTCTTTTCGAGTTTTAGTGGCTCTTTAATGACAGAATACAGATCTGAGATCAGGACTTCATGTTGTAAACATGGACGTTTGAACATTTAGCCAATGTGTTCCAATTCATTCTCTGTGAACCAGCATCGTGATCACCTCTCGATTAACTGCGACCCCAATGGATAAAGTTTAACATCCACTACACAACACAACATGTAGTAACTCACTGAACATCAAACACGCGCCAGAACTCAAACCTGAAGGCCAAACACCTCTGATCACACTGACCCCTTAAGGCACGGCCAGAACCGACGGGAAGGCAAATATGGACAAGAAATAAAAAACTCTGTTCGGCAGAAGCGGGTAACATTCACGGGGAGCGGTGTAAGAATAGACTGTGATAGAGCCTGCAGCCTGTTGCAGTGTCTCTGGCTCAGCGTGGTGGATGGATGGGATCAGATTGCAGCACTGAGCCCCACAAGCCAGATTTCTTGGAGCGGCCGGCAGCGCGTTTTGCCAGAACTGTGTCAATAATCCGAGGCGGTGGACTCCTTCCACCTCCCAGCCCACTGCCTGTTTATCAGCCGTGCCAAACACACACACACACACAAACACAGCAGTGCACGTAGTATATAGCGACAAGACTTGTACATACACACAAACCAAACAAAACGAACTAGACAAGAAAACAAGAGAATATAAAAAATATAGTTTCCTTCCGCGCTCGCTAACATGCATGGAGCACATATGGCCCATAATTCAATCCTTCACATTAGGTGTTGAAGATTTGCCACAAATTAAAAAGACGTCGTCACTGTAAATGACCGTTGGTTGCATGAGTTTATATAACCCCCCATTACTGTACGTATTTATATCCTATTTTTCTTTGATGTATCCCATTACTTATTGCTGCTGCTGCTGCTGCTGCTGCAATAACCATATTCCTCAAAGGAGATGATTAAAGTTTCATCTAATCTAATCTTAAAACCCCGTGCGGCACCTTGGCTCTGTGTCCAATTGGAAATGTTTGGAAGAAGTTTGGGGTTTTACTCTTTCGGAACTGGCAGGAGTTGTAAGAAACGGCCTTTTCAGTTAAAAAAGCAACGTTTAATGTAACAATATACTAATCTGCTCAGCTGTGTGGCATTCAGAGACGAGCCTCCCGCAGCAGATATAAAAGAGAGATGCTAAGTAAATGCATGTATGGGGGGCTTATTGAATAATACACATTTGATGTTTTAGGTTGAAGTGTAACTGTAGGAGAGACGCACGTGCATCAGTGCAGCTGAAGTGGGGAAAAGTTCACTCACTCCACAAGCTGAGAATTTCAAGAGAATGTTTGATTGTCATGCAGAAGATCTGCAGAGACGCTAATCTGAGATCCTGCACACACAAAAAAAAATCTCTCACACCCTGTTCATCTGTGACCACTGAGAACTGGAGGAGTCCAGTGAGATCAGGTCAGAGGTCAGCATCCATATGAACGGATGGGAGAGGAAACGCTCACTCACATGCCTTCCCTCCATCGGACTCTGTCCCTTCACTGCCTCACTCCCAGCGCGAGAGGGTTATGATGCAACGCCGTGACTGGACAATGCTATTTGAAGGAGGGCTTCGCCAAGCGTTCAATTAGCAACAAAGATACAGAAGAAGAAGAAAAAACAGGATCTCTCCAGACTGCCAAACCCACTTTCTTCCCTTTGTCTTTTTTTTCCCTCTTGTTCCTTTGCTGTCTAAACTGTGAGAGGACATAATGCTGAGGGAAAAACACAAACGCAGAATCAAATGGTAACGAGCTGAAGTAGTTATGATTCATCCTTGCCGAGACATCTGGATCAAGGCGGCAGATGTGATGGCGGGCGGGGACACGGGCCCGTGGACCTGAGCCTGATGTCGGGTCCTCGCACAGGCGAGGGATGTCACACTTAGCCGCGGGTCCTCTGAACTGCACTGGTCCCCTCTGAGCGCTTATTATCTCCATTCCATTGGCCAAGACACCAATTTCGAGAGTCGGTGATTTCATACAAGTGGGGAAAACACACACGGTGTCACAGTAGTTAACAGAGAGACACAGATACTGAGGTAAATGTGTACTTTCGTGTGACACTGTGCATTGACAAGAGGTCGCGTTGTCGCCAGAGGAATGAGATTTCAAGAATATTTTGAGAATTGCCGAGCGACCGCGCCACAGCGCGAGCGACAAAGGCGTCCAACAGAAGAACGATGGCGCCGATTCCAAGAAAGTCATCAAACAAGCCGACGTCCATTGGAAAACAATTGATACCATCTCACCCCCACTTGCAGTTTTGTTTCACTCTTATGGAAAATTACTTGTTTGTATTCTTTTAATACAAATAAGATGTGAAGAGTGCGAACTCAATGGCAGTTTGCTGTATGAGCGCCCACACTCCCGCAGCTCGGAGACCTGAGCAGATGGAGTTGAACCGTCGTCCAAACCTCAATCCCCAGACCTCGGTTTACACTTGGCCGTGAACATCTTAAACGAGAGAGAGTGTCGAGAGTGTGGAGAATTAAAGTTATCAAGTGATTCATGTTTTCAAAAAAAAGTATCATTCCAACATCCAATACTATTTCTGCTTATCGTCTCCGGCCTGTAGGACGGAGGCTGAGGTCCAGATCCTGAGCATCCCCCAACGTTCAGGAGACGTAGAAGACACCTTCTAGCCACAGCCTGTGGCCCTGGTGCAGGTTTCATTTCAACAGCTGCTGTCATCTACATCACAATCCACATCCACACCAAACCTTATGTCATGTCAACACGTTCCCGTCAACAGCAGACAGATTCCGCCAGGTCTCTGAATTTAGATGGAGTACTACACTTAACCGTTTCTAATCTGACCGCCGGCTCAGTTTCCACATCCAGCTCCTCATCCTCTCATTCCAACAGTGCCACTTCCACTCCCCCTTCCCCACTCCAACACATTGCACCACTCGCATCCTCACTCCCAGTTCCAGCCTTAATCCGGGTCTCAGTTCCAGCTCCTGTCTCCGAGGTCCAGAGTATCCAAACCCCCGGCACAGAACGGGCCTGGGGTGGGCCCACGGGCTGCCGGCATCTGGATCCAATCATGGGTGTTTGTCGTCGGGAATTGAATCAAATTAAAAAGTTTAATATTTAATGCGACACCAGATGGAAGCGGAGAAGGGAAAGAGGCCCTGCGGTCAGCACTAATATCCCCTTCTGAAGAGCCGTGCTGCATTCCTGGACCGAGAGCCGCTGGAAATATGTACACACACACACACACACACACTCACACACACATGCAATTAGTGCATGGCCAATGTTAAGTGCAATGACAGCCATGCAGATGTACAGGAAATGCACAGGGTGTGAAAGTACAACACATGTACAACAACTTCACAAACTTCCTGCAACGCAGACAAGAAATAATGTGATAGGACGAAACAGGGTGATGAGTGTAAAACATGCTGGCTCTATACACACACACACACACGCACACACACACACACACACGCACACACAACTAGCACAAAAGAGCTCATCATGGAAAGTACAGAACTATCATATCTCAAACTAACAGATTTGATTATTGATTATTGATATCGATGGATCTTCTATGGCGCAGTAATCTCTCAGAGTCACCGGGTCATATACCGGGTGCGTGCAATAATGGCGAACCCTTCCCGGACATCGCGGCTCCGTCATGAGAAGAAGAAAGTCATGGTACAAAGTGGTTTCCCTCGTTTGTTGCCGATGCATGATATTATGATATTATTCATACAGTCCTCCCTGTGGTTCTGACGTGTTTCACTTCTCCCTGACTGTGAGGGGGTTTTATGATTCCCTCTGGGGTCCATAAAACTTAACTAGACTTGACCTTTAGTCAATCAAATTAAAGCAAACTAAATTAGTTTGAGACCAAAGGCTTAATGCCTGGAGCTGTCCCTTCTAATCCTGTGGTCTCCCACCATCATAAAGCCCTGCAACTCGTGAGACTCTGCCACTGATTAGGTTCTGAACTGCTCTGTGCTGGATTCAACAGCTGCTGCTATCTGACCCATCTGAAAATCACACGCTGGACCAGGATGAACGTCCCGAGACATTAATGAACACGTCTTTAAATGTGTCCATGTCTTTCCATCAAAGATGACACAAGTTCAAAGAAACTATCAGACTAGTTTTTCACTTTTTTATTTGTTTATGTTTTGACGGAGACGTTAAATACATGTTAGCTTCTGTCAGATTTGTAGATCAGATACTTGAAGGGGTAAACGTGTTTTGTGAGTTTTTGTAACATGTGTGTGATGTGTGATCCGGGGAACGTGAAGTGTACGGCAACACACACGTGCTTTGTAATTAAACTGGCCCATTGTGTGCATGTGTTTGTATGGGAGCCTGATTAATGTAATCAGGATTAATCTCAGGACCACCCTGAGTTACACACAAGACTGGGCACCACCTGGTTAGCGCACACACACACACACACACACACACACACACAGTTCATGATGCAGGAATTTGCATAGCACATCAGTGTTACCGTTACTAAGACGTTGAGTGTGTGTGTGTGTGTGTGTATGCGTTTCCAAGCTGACACACACAGCAGTGCAGCTCATCGCACACAACAAACCCAAACTTCTGTCAGCACCTGCTAATACATGCACAAAAGTACACACGCACACACACACTTTCGAAATCCTCTGCTACATTATCTCATTGTCATGTGTTGTGTCAGCATCTGTCCAAGCACTCACACACACACACACACACACACACACACACACACACACACACACACACACAGAGGGAAACCCCACCACACAGTGAGGGATCTATAGGAGTGGCGTGGAAAGAGAGAGAGAGAGAAGTGATTTCCATCCTGAAACGGTTCACTGGTGCCCGACTGCTCTCTGATCCCCTGGCGGTAACAACATTCAGCTGACATTTCACTGGGGAAACTTAATCCCCCCCCCCCTCCCCCTGCCAGCGATACCCTAATGCCGTGCTGCCACGCATGCACGTGCACGCCTCGACGTAAACCAACCGCACATGTATGTACACAACTGGAAAAACACAGCCACGGACGATTCCCGTCCAAGTCACTCCCTCTGACTGCCAATATTTTCCTCCCTCATATAAGAGATAGACTTTATATGTATGGCGTTGGTCTTATTGCAGATCTGGTTGATGAGTGTACCAGGTTACAGAAGTAGCGAAACCACCATTATCAATGTGACATCAACAAACAGCAGATTGATTAATAATAAAGAGCTAAATCAGCACTGAGAAGGTTAAAGAAAATCCATTTTAATGAGACTGGGACCTTGAATTTTGTCACTTGTGCCAAATCATAATTATTTTGTTTGTTTAATGTTGTGAATGTGTGTGTGTGTGTGTGTGTGTGTGTGTGTGTGTGTGTGTGTGTGTGTGCCTGATTCAGAGCGCTGCTGAAAACAATCCAACAGGCACAGTCAACTTTCCCCAGATAAATAAAGGTTATTGGAAAAATCGAACAGGCATGCAGGTTTTCATTGCTCAGATGTTGGGTGAGTGATCTGGCCTGGCATCTCAGCATTTTCCAGTGTTTTCCACTTTGGGAAATACTGATGAATAAGTTCCAATGTGTGAAATTGGGAATATTTAACAAGTCGAGTGGTAGAAAAGCAACAGTGATCCTCATTTTTTGGGCGTTTTGTCGACTGGTGTGTGATTCGTCACCTGGTCCTCTGATTGTTTTGTGCGACTCCCTGGCTGAGAGCTGGGTGTTGCATTCAAGTCCTTCTGTTTACACTGGAGCGCAGACAGGACCATGTGGGCTTCACTGCCACTGTTATAATGGAAAAGGTTTAACTCGGGTGTATATATACTGCATTTAAATGCATCTGTGCTTTTGTGTATGTGTGTGTGTGTGTGTGTGTGCATATGTGCAGCTCACGTGTGTGTGCGTAAAAGCATGTGTGCATGTGTGTGTGTAGGCGTTTGGTACGCCTGCCAGTCTGGGGTTCTCCTGGCAATGGCGGCTTCCCACTGCAGCATCAGAGGTGACGAGGTGCGAGGGCGTACACACAGACACACACAGATGCTCGAACACACATGCACACACACAGACACACACACACACAGAGGGTTTTCCTCAGTCTTGGGCCAAAGCAGAGCGAGAGAGAGGAAAAGAGCAGTGTGAGATGCTGGGAAATAAGCAGCATTAAAATAGTGAGGGCTTTTTCCACAGGCTCAGTCAAACATACACAGAAGTGACAGGTGACTGGGCCTGGCGTGACTTCTGTCTACACACACACACACACATGCATACACACACACACATGCACATGGTCGGCATCTGCATACGCACAGTAAAAACACGTTTAACATAAACATAAGCATGCGCTGGATCCTGAGGTTATTCACATCCATTTACCATCACCATTAAGCCCAGTGTTGTGTGTGTGTGTGTGTGTGTGTGTGTTTATGTTTTCCATCCCATGTGCTTGTATGGTTGTATTTGTGTGTGAAATGTTCCATCATCAGCTTGACGTACTCATTCGTACACAAGGTCTCACATGTTGTCTTTCATGCGTCTTTTTTTTGTTGCTTTTTTTTTGCTTTTTTGCGTTGTGTATGGTTCTAGTAACCAATAACAGGCAGTTGTGTTCTTATTCCTCTCCTGTGTGTCTCCTCTGGCAGTTATTAGCAAACTACTCACACAAACACACACACACACACAAAGCCTCGGTCACATTCTCTTAAAGGCACATGCACCTAAAAACACGTTGACTGTACTATATTATCATAACTTTTTTGGAGGGATGAAGGTGGGTATAGTACTATGGTTCCCATAGTAACATATACATTTTATATACACATAGTTGCATATGGTTGTTGTCCACCAGAATCTGAGAGTAATATTTGGAGGGTGTGATTTGACACATAAGAACAAAGCAAAAACAATAAGCTGAAAAACTTTAAAACACAATGCTCATGTTTCTCCATCACTGTGAGTGACCCGTTTAATAAAACACACGTATCCCTGCAAGAAAACCTCATCATATTCATTATATTTAAGAAATATATATATATATGTTGGTTGTATGAGTCTATATGTCTTCTCCTCTCATTACTGTCCCCTGTTTGCCTGTTGCTGTGACTCTTGTGGCTTGGTGACTGAGGACTGACTCAGGCGGCGAGTTCTGCCTCTGGGGGAAAAACAGTTTCTGTGTAAATCCAGTGTCTTAAAAGCCGTTTGCTTTATGAACACATTCAGTCCTGATGTGCACAGTAGAGGAGATCATACAGTCGTAAAAAGTGTCAGCCAGCAGCAGGGTACAGGCTGCGTGTGTGAGCGCCAGCACAACGGTCACAGCGGCTGTGCACCATTCATCCAGCACATAAAGCAATCAGCACCAGGCATCGCAGCCGGAGACGTGATTCAGTGGCACCATATGGCCCTGCCACTCCCTGCACTGTGTATGTAGGCATACTGTGTTTGTGTGTGTGTGTACCTGAACAATCACACACATAAAACAATATGACTAATGGATACAATGATGTCATATATAGGACGAGTCTGCAGACTGCACATAGCAACAACACAGTCAGTCCATCAGCAATGACCTGATGTATTGTGTTTTTACACATATGCATAAAAGGAGCTGAAGATCCTGCAGAAACCTGCTGCAGAAACCTGCTGCAGAGCTAAGTTGCATAGAATAAAATAAAAAATAAATAAATCAAATTAAATATGTGAGATAATGTGCCTATGTGCTGTTTCCCTGGCTCTTTATGAAATTCTCGACGCTGAGACGAGTTGCGACGAGAGTGCGAGTCACATCCCAGAAACAAAATGTGACTCAACCACCACATATAGCCTGAAAGTACGCAAACAGACAGAGAGCCCACTCAGGAACTTCCCACACAACAACAGGTTTACAATTAACCGAGAATAACAACACTGGGTAGAAGTGAAGTGGCAGCGATGGACGCCGGAGGCAGTGATCTGAGTGAACGAGCAGTGATGAAGGAGAACGGCATGTCTGACTCTGGTTTGATACATTATCATGATAATAATTAATTATTTAAAACAAAACATTAAAGAACGTGACTGATTTAATTATCAACATATTTTTATTAGAATTATAATTTGTACAAAATGTGGCATCTTTGTTTTCATGAGGTGGTGAGGTCGTTCAGCAGTAAAGGGAATGATCACTGTGTGATGCGGAGCAGTGAGGGTGATAGAGCGGTGAGTATGAGTCACGCCCGTTTCCCCCACACTCATTATACTGTCATTGAAATTTCACTTGAAACTCCAGCGTGGTCCCGAAACAATCCAGACACTCATTCACATACAAGTTAATACATTACCAATTATGGTTTACGCCCATTGTACGGACAGCTCAAGTTCACAGGCAGACCCTGAATGCACCATCATGTCCAGCGGCAGCCACTGTAGCCGCTCCTTTACACATTTATCACGCGTCTGTGAAGTTTCAACTAATATAAATGTCCCAACGTACAGACAGACACTGCCATTACTGAATTAGAGATGTCGAAGATTATTCTTTTTTTCTTTCTTTTCTTTCTTTCTTTTCTTTTTTTTTGCAAATATTAAATAACTTAAATTTTACTCACGCCAAAGTGAGTAACATTATTATTTTCTAACATTTTCATGCCCCTGGAACTATATATATATATATATATATATATATATATATATATATATCACCGAACACTAACACCATGTGAAGCAAGCTCACTCAACACAACACGGCAAAACCAAACATCCCATATTCCATTCTAGGAATTTTAGGAATTAATTTTTCCCCTCCACACCTCGGTTCTCCGGAGCGTAGAGACGAGTTTGGCTTAAATTTGGACCCATGCTTATAGAATGAAACGCTGATTTAATCTTTACATTGCATAGACTACAAACAAAACAAAACAAAAACAAAGGAATATTGAAGATATAGATTCTGAAAAGTTCAGACGATCTCCACCAAACACACAGATGTTTTTACCTGCAGCTTCAGGATCTAACACAAATCTACCACATAACACAACTTCATGCTTCTCATTGCCTCTGCTTATGTGTCTCCGTTGACCCTGTCCACCTCCGTTTGGCTTGTTGATGAGGTCCCACACTTTCTGAACCAGCAGCATGTTACATCATGGAGCTGGTATGTCCTCCATATCGCACTGTGATAAAGACACCAGACGTCTGGCCGCACAAACAGGTCCGAACCAGAACCAGAGCAGACGACGTATTTTACACAGCTAAAAGATCAAAATGCTCCAAATACTAAGCTCATATACTACTACTACGAAACACAAAGATATAAACACACAAGAACATGGCCAATAGATGCAGCGTTGTGTGTGTTTGTGTGTGTGTCTTTGCATGAGCTGAACTGTATTTTGAATTTGCATCTCCAGATGCAGCTGAGTGGGGCCAATAACACTGACTGAATGTATGTGATGCGTGTGTGTGTGTGCGTGTGTGTGCGTGTGTGTGTGTGTGTGTGTGTGTGTGTGTGGGTCCAGATGCATCCAGATGCAGCTGAGCGAACAGGAAATGTGGTGTTAACTAGAGTCTTGCTGCAGCGGCCTACAGGTTAAATGGTGTCACACTCAAAGGAAAGGGTTAAATGGAACCACATGGACAGTGAGAGACAGACACACACACACACACACAAACAGATGCACATATCAACTTTGCAAGTTTGTGTACAATGCTGAATACAAACTTGCATCGGTGCTAGTCCCATGTGCATGTATGCATGTGTGTGTTTGTGTGTACGTGTGTGCATGTGCGTGAGTGTGCTACAGCGTGGCAGCTGTAAAACCACTTCTGCTATGTATTAGCGGTTTTGTGTTTGGCCCCGTTGCCATGGTGACCAACCCGGCAGTCAGGCTCCAGAGCCACTCTGTTAGTTTACAATGGCAGAGAGCAGAGAGGGAACCACGAGAAAGAACAAGATAATGAGAGATAGAGGGAGAGAGAATGTCATGCATAGATCTCATCCATCACTTCTTTTTATAATACTTATTCTCCTTATCGTCCTTTCTTTTCTTTTCTTTTCTTTTCTATCTGCTTTCTTGACCCAATCACCTTCTACGCCCGAGTTCCTCGTGCATAAATCGGTGCACGTGCACAGACCTGTTGCTATGATGAATAACGCAACACTGGTGAAAATATTTTTTATAAAAAAAGGCACCAATCAAAAATGCTCAAAAATAATTGCATAATCACTTCATCTATCAACACGCTGAAGAATTACATTTTTTCCCAGTCCATTTGGCATTCCTTTGGACTGTCCAAGTGTGAGCCAAAGCCTATTAGTGGTATTTCCAACAACAAACGAAGGACTCAACTTAGATTTAACTTGGAGTGGGTTTTGGATTTTGGCACCATGGTGGTTTTTTTTTTTTCTTCAAGGCCTTTTCCTTCATCCCTCGAGGGGGAGAAAAGCCAGCTTCCTCCATTTAGGAGGCTTTTGCATGGCCCGGATGGTGCAGTCCAGTAACAGGTGGGGCCTTTAGGTACAGAACATCAGGAGATTATTTACGCTTCAGACCATAAAGACTGGATGAAGCTTAATAACAGATTAATAACAGATTAAGTGGATGTAGCATTGCAAAGCCGACACCAGTGAAGTGCAGCACTCTAACATAACACTATATCTCTATGTGAAACCAGCTTCACCTGCAGGCACGACGCTAAGCTCTGAAATCAATCAGCCAAAATCCAACTGGCACAAACTCCAGCAGCTCCTTCCCACATGTCTCATCTGCAATGAGTCTGTTTCTACTCGTCAGTCACACTGCTAAACGACACATTTCCATTTGTTTATTCTGTTCAGGTCAAATGGGAATAAATCACCCCACATATTCTGCTGAGAAGTGTGTGTTTGGTTTGGCTGCTGTCGGCAAATCGTTTCACAACAGGTATTAAACATGCAGAGATTTAAACTTGCTTAGTCATCCATCACGGAGAAAATGTAGCAGCCCTCAGCTTTTTGTTCGGTGCGGTGACAAGTGTGGGCCGTTCTGAGCAACTCTCCTTATTGGTGCATTCAAGGACAATTTGGATAAAAACAAGCGCTACAGTGTATGAAAAATAACACCACAATCACAAATTAAGACAAAACAAGTCCAACAATAAACAAACTCATCTAATTTAAAATGTCCCACACCAAAATATATCAACTAAAACAAACAAATAAATGCATACTATATTTCTTTAACCTATGAACTGACACACACCACTCCCAACCAATAATCAACAATCAGGTAAATAAGAAAAATGCATATGAATACGTTTGACCAGGTGAAATCTGTCTTGTCCTGTGCTGCACAGTCATCAACATATATGAAATTCCAAGAGGCTCTGGGAATTGTGGGGAAAAATTTTATCTAACCAAAGCTGTAGGGTCAGAGCAGAGAGGAAAGCCAGGAGCCCACACACACACACACACACACACACACACACACACACACACACACCATGGGATCCTTGTTGCACACATCCAAAACACGAACCACAATGTTTACCCACCTACGCTCAACTGCAGCTTGTTACCATGACAACGCCAACAGCCATAACTCCCTATATTGACTGAAACGATCATTAATCTTTTCAAGTCTCTCCCAATGGGCCGGTAATGATACGTTAGTATTCCAAGCTTCTAGCACCACAGCACTGGTGGACTATCACCCACCAAATGAAAATATGAGGCAACGGCATGTTGGAGACACTGGAGACAGACGCGTGTGACCGGAGGGTTGCCAGTTTGAATCCCGGGGAAAGGCTGGGAAAGTCTCAGGATACAGCATGTAAAATGGGAGCCTGAATCAGCGGTCATTTAATTGTCCACCGGTGATGAAAGACCAGGCACCATGTTTAATCATCGTCTATGGAGTCTCTCGCTCGTCACTAAACTGAAAGTGATGGCCCATATTAAACAGAATCTTTAAGATTCACAATGACAATAAAACATTTTATTCTCAGCTGGGAAAGCAAACTGTGACATTGTCCTGCACAGTCTCTGCTGATTGGTCCGGGACATACAAAGGGAAGTGGTTGTGCAGACGTCACGTTGGGAGACATGAATTGGTTTCGACAGCTCAAACCCAACTCAACGTTTAGCTTTAACGGGGCCTTCAAAAGCAAAACAATTAGAACAAGACCATGGAAAGAGCAACAGGGAATGAATCAAGAATGGAAACACACTTCTGACGACAAACATCTCTGAATAACATGGATGTGGGAATACTGTACATGAAGTAATATCCATGCGAGGTCCATCACGGACCACACAACCTCCTCCCAGCCACAGAGACATGACGTTGATCTCCACTCGTCTCCCAGCACTTTTATTAGCTTGGCATGGAACATGTTCTGTTTGATAAATCCCAGGGCTTCTTCTTTATCAAGCTGCAACGGATATGAATCAAACACAGGCAACTTTAGAGCAGCAATGGACTCACTGAGTGAGAGCAGCAAGGCTCATTCATCACGTGACCTACTCCCACTTACAGTGAAGAGGAGGGAGGAGGAGGAGGAGGAGGTATTGAAGAGCAACTCTGGGAGTGATCTCGTAATTCATCACATGTAGTAGGACGGGTTGTGTCCTGCTAGATCTCCAGCCTCTGCGATTACGCCATCGTCATTAAGTTATTTAATTGATCATAAACCAAAGTACCACAGTCATTTCCAGCCACGAGACGAGATTATAAAATATAGAAATATGGCTGATTTTCAGATTTTGAATTTTAAATTCTCGTCCAGCTAAACCTCTCCTGAAGAGCCGTATCATAATCAAGTACCCTGAACCCAAATCCGGGTCTTTCCCGTGAAAGCTAAGAGGGACTTTGTCAATAATAAGAAATCAAACCCACGCCGCCGATAAAGAATCCATCGAGTCACTCTGGCTGACTGATATTCCAGCACTTCACTTCACCGCTCCACTCTCGCAGCTCGAAACAAACCACTCGTGGCATATCGAACATACCCGGGGCTTCGCATCCTCCATTCTGTCGCGCCGCCTGATTGACCGCAGTGGCGTGTTTGTTTTTGCTTGCACGCTTGGCAAAGGCTAAGATAAATACACAGCGTTGGGAAAGCTACGTGTGATGGGTTATTAATGCGGCGTTTTATGATGGACAAATATGTCTTGTTGCAGGGGTGGAGGTGTCGGGGGTTGGGGCGGGTTGTGTAATAAGCACATTTTCATCTAACCATAATGGCTCTGGGCTGAGCGAGAGAGGAGCAGAGCGGAGGCCAAGGGCAGGCGGCGAGAGTAAATTAAAACCTCTGTCCCTCGTCCAGGTCCTGAAGCACAAAGTGAAACTGATTGTTACATGTTTACCTAAAACCAAAGGCAATATACACAGAGTGATGGAGATGCATTGGATTGCTTCAGCCAATATGGTGAAGTCATACGCAGCCTCCCCTCCCCCCTTCCCCCTCCTCTTATTATTATCATGATTATATTTTTGGCTTTAGCAAAGAGGAAAAGCATGAAGGAGTGAAGAAGTCCAATCCTCGTCTCCAGCTGTGTGTGATATTAGCTATTAGCCTATGGGGGCAGCCTGCAACAATCTCAACGTCCATATGACTCCAGAGGCCAGGAACTCATGCTGTCTTCACAGTGCCCATGGAAATGATGCAGAGGACAGAGAGGACAGAGAGACGCGCAAAGGAGAGCAGAGGGGGAAATTTGTCCATGTCGGCACTTTTGATTTCACATTTCATTCCTCTCATTTGCTCAGATCAATTTATTTACGTCATCACAATTCATGTCGTCCTTTGCCTTTTTGTTACGTCAGCAGATTTTACTATGCTACGAAAATATCCATATTATTATTATTATAATCATTATTATTATTATTATAATCATTATTATTGTTGTTGTTGTTATTATGTATAATTATCATACAGGTTGCCGCTGTGCGTCCTCAGGGACAGCGGAATAGCTGTCTGGCCTCGGCTAACCTCCTTGACAACGATCAGCAGGAGGGAGTTTAATACCTCAAACTCAATATGTGTGTCCGCTTCTGTGATATTTGCGCACACACACACACACACACTCACAGACACAAACATTATCTCTAGTTTCACTCTGCCATGTTGTTGGCATTCGCAGCTGACACTGCACTTTTCCGAGTCGTATTCTTATAGTGGTCGCACGCGGTTGCGTGTAGATTTGCGACACAGCTGTTGGCGTCACATATGTTGTGGTTCACGTTACACAAAGCCACTCCTCACTCTAATACCGTTTAGATCCCTGCAGCTTTTACATCGAAGCCTTCAGTAGCTTTAATATTATTATATGCATGAGATGAATTATAAGAGCTGTGCAGGGGAGAAGACACAAAACACACACTTGACCACACAAAGGCATCGACGCGCTCTCGCATGCACACAATAAACATTATTGCACACATTATTTCCCCTGTTTGGAGCAGGATCCCGGTGAAATTCGAGGTCTTGGGACATTTCTCTGCCCTGCAGCTCCTTCCTGCTCCCTCTGACGTCAAACTCAACAGCAGCCTTACAAAGACTTCATACCACATGTCCAGAGTCCCCTACACAAAGCCAGTTGTGTAACACCGGTGGATCACATTATGTTTCTATTTTTGCACCACTTTGGCCACAGTCAGGCTGTTGCACAATAAAAACCGCCCTACATTTAAAAAAAAAAAAATTCTACATACGTTTTAAACCCTATGTCCAACATTCTAGTTTCCTGAACACGGCCTACGCTTCCACCTCTGGAATGCAGCTGATCCAACTTTTGAGGTTGAGGAACGTTTTGGGTTAAGATTAGTCAGGTAAACATAAATTGCATTGTCAAGAGTGTCAACAAAATAAATGACCAAATTAATGTTTTGATTAAATCTTTCTTTGCATTGTAAAAGTCATGTATACTACATGACATCTATAACTCTAATTACAGAGCTGCCTGACTCTAACTTGGATTTATCATATCATCCCTGTGCCTCTTCAACCTGCTCTGTGCTCAGCGGACGGGAAGTCCGCACTTCAAAGACCAGCGCCGAGAGGAGGAGCATTTCCACAGCCTTCCAGGATGCTCGCTGGGTGAGAGGCTCTTCCTTTTCATCCCAGGAATAGACGAGATAGCCGCTGTGTGCCAGGAGAGGCTTTGAGGGTGTTGCCAAGGTACACGGAGATCAGAGAGAGCGATGCGTCTTCTTCCAGAGGAAAGAGAGAGGAACCTCCATGGTGAGATATGACCCAAACCTCGCCGACTCCTGTTACTTCTTGCGAAATGAAAATGCCACTGCAGCAGATGGTTTCCTCTCCAAGTCCAGTTGTTATCTTCCTGGAAAACTTCAAGACGTGACGCCTTTTGTTTTTCAACAATCAGATTTCAAAATGAGCAAACTGACATTGGTTTTTTGGTTTTTTGGTTTTTTGGCTTCTTCATTCAGGATGAACCTCGTGGATAAACGTGGACGTGGACAAACGAGACAAGCACAGGATGTTCGCTGAAGATAAAGATCCTGATGAATAAATACATGAGGCGTCTCTCGCTCCACCTCAGGGACGCACAACTTAAGCGTGAGGACATGACCCAGTACGCGACTAATAATGACATGAAACTTAATTGTCGCAACTTGTAAAAAACACATAATATACTCGTTACATAAGGGCAAAGGTCATGCCTAAACAACAGGAACTACATTTGGGTGTTTATACTGGGAAGTGATTTCTATTTATAGTAAATTCTGGATGATATTTCCTGTGTTTTGAAAAAAACGGGTCACCCGGTGTCAGAGACGCGGAACCTGAGGACAACACGTTGACAAATGGTGGAATAAGAGACGAGCACTGGTTCAGTCTGTGGTTTGTCCTGGATTCATTTGGTGACACTCGGCTGTGGAAGCATGAGGAACTTCAGCATCAATCTTATCCGAACTACAGTAACAAAACAAACTGGTTCTTCTGGGTTGTTTGGCTCCAGTCGGCTCAGGTTACACTCTAAGTTTGCAGGGTTTTTTTTTTGCAAATAATAAAGTCATTTATCAGCACACACATTCAGACAAATCTTTAGATTTACGATGGCGGGATAAAGGAGAAGGATTAGTGTTCGGAATGTTGCTGGATAACTGGTACAGAAGGGGGCGGTTTCAATAACGTGATAGATGATTCTACAGCAAATGCAAATACCACATTTTCACTTATTTATGGCAAAACAAAAGATTCCTAAACCTTGGCTGCGGTTGCCATCGTCCACTTTACCTCTAATCTCCTGCAGCTGTCGGAGAAATACTTTAGAAGAAGCCGTTGAAACTGTCCAAACATGAAACAGGACACATTCCACACATACAAACAAAAACATGAAAGTCACTGTATCACTTCACATGTATGAAAATACAGATATTGACTGGACACCCAACACCTGCACGTACTCTGATCAGTTAGCATTAATGGGCTTGAAGGGGAGAAGATCCAGTGTGAGAGAAGAACAGGGCCTGCCTGAAACAGTGCAGAACATTGAGGTCCATGCAGGTTCCTGGTGGAGAAACCCAGTAAAGAACCACAGCTCCACTTTGTGAACCCCATGTCTCTCTGCCCTGCCCTTCCAGCCGGAGCGGTGATGTTGGAGGAGATGCAGGACAGAGTTAATCCACAGCCGAGGGGCCGTCCCACTCTGAACGGACCCAGCTCTGACTTATCGCGCTCCAGCGTCTAACAATGCAGGAAACCAGCCCGAGCCGGATCCAAGTGCCTCTGATACATTTGCCACTTATGCCATGGCCTCTAATTCCACCCTGCATGTGTGTGTGTGTGTGTGTGTGTGTGTGTGTGTGTGTGCGTGTGTGATTGAGATCTTGCTGCCCCTCACTCTTACAACCGAACTATGCTGCTTTCACTGCTCTACTTGCAAAAAGCAATGTATTTTTACTACACACTACTTCACCAGAAGTACACACATGCGACTAAGCTGCGTGTTTGTGTTGGCAGCGAGTACAGAAACACACACTAGTTGCTAAAACAAAATTCCTCCCAAGGAACCAACGGAGAAAGATGGATGAGTGGATTTGGGTAATGGAAGCTTTCTGACATTATTAACAACCATTATTAACAACATAAACTATTTCTTTCACTGCTACTAATGATCACAATCTGTGATTTCGACACCATAAACTATAGAAAATATGACACTTCGACAAAAATCAGTGGTAATAAAACCATAAAACGCACAACGCATATTAAAAAACACCAAATCATGTGTCGTTCAGATCGTTAGCTAACACGTTCTCACAAAAGCGTCACTGTCGAATAACAGAAGCTCGGGGCCAGGAAGTGGAACGTGGCCGACGCAGTGAAACCACGAGGCGACTGGACGCCACGCGATGACACGACGACTTTTCATCAGCTTGTTTTGTCGATATGAAAATGAAAAATCTTAAAAGCGAGCAGAGAGCACGGAAACTAAAAGCCACTGTGTGGTGCCTTTAACATCACGCGATATCTAACCTGAGGAGACAGATGACTTTATTGAATTGACTCTTGTTCCACGTTTGTTGAGAAAGCTGCTCCTCAACGAGGTCAACAATCCTCATCCGTAATTTCGCCCTCCACATCGGCGCCATTCCCGCTCATGACCTTCAGGCGGCGTCCGACTAATTCAGCCCCGCCGCTTATAGATTCCCAATTCAAACATGTCACCGCACTTTGTAGGTTTAATCGTTTTTTCCCACACTGGAACAAAAGTTTGAATGTGGAATAAACAGCGACAGCCCTCCCGGGGTCCTGAGGGAAATCTGAGGCTCTTCAGCTCCTAACTGCTTCACTGTGTTCGCCAGTTCGTCTCTAACCCATTCTGTCTGTTGTGGCCAGAGAAGATCCAGCTGAGAACAATGACAGCGAAGTAAAAGCACCGAAGGACATGAAAACATTATGTCCAGCTCTGATGAGGGCTGATAATACTGCACGTCGCTGTGGCTTTGTCAGCATCGACTATATCGCTGATGGTAAACATCTACGTTTTTGTTGATATGACAGACGAGAGCAGCTTTTACTATTCCTGTCGTCCAGATACAGATCATCAGTATCTGATAAGCTGATTCCAACCTTTTTATATATATATAAATATATATATAAAATACACTTGAACTGAAATGAAAAGAAATTTTCACTTGTAATAATAATAAAAAAAATAATAATAACAAAAGAGAGACCTTGAACAATATTTATAGACAGCGGGGGTTGCACCGCGTGGGCCTGTGATCCTAATTTGATAACAGTCCTGGCTTCGGCCATGTTGACAATTTGTCTTGTTGCATCACTGGAGGAATAAGAGGACTTCACTGCGGGGATAATACTGCACTGTGGAAAAATATACTCAGACGCCCATTCATTTCTCATTGATATTAAAAATGTGCCATTTGCGAGGTAACACGGGAGGGGACGTCCTTACGGGTCATAGAGGGACGAGAGGGAGACAGGAGGGAGCTGGTTACTGCGATGTCAACAGCCTGCCTCTGGGGGGCCCCGTGTTTGAAAGTGAGATAAAACGTGAGACAGCGGCAGAGTTCAGCGACTAAAGGCCACGTTGTAAACATCTGCACGTCACACAGACACTTGTGTAACGTCTGTGTGTGTGTGAAGTGTGTAGGGAGGTTCTAATAAAATCCATCCATCCCAATTACAAGGTGTTGCAGGCTCAAAGAGTGGTGTGTGTGGGTGTGTGTGTGTGAGTGTGTGCGTGTGTGTTTACTTTTTAACTGGGGCTTTACATAGATACATTATTTCACGAATGTGTACACAAAATGTACACATGACTTAAAGATTGATTAAAAATTAGGCCAAAAGACAAATATACTAATGTGCCTACACACACACGCACACACACACACAGAGACACACACACACACACTCCAGATCAATCAGCCCAACACATGCTCCAGGAGAGTGTTTTTGTTTTTGAGAGGAAGAGGGGTTAATTACTTACATTCTTCAATCGGAAACATCTTTCCGACCCCCCACCCGACCCCCCCACACCCCTCTCCCACTCTTTACCTTCTTTTTCACTCTACACTCTAAAACCATCTCCGGCTGAGGATTCGCCTCTGACAGAAACGGCACTGGGAAACGATTCCGACAAAACAGAAGTGGCTTGGGAATGTTTCCCACCCAAATGGAAAATGTGGAGATTATTAACGGGATCTTTTCTTTTTGTAGTGACAACAAAATGTAGCCAAATAAATGTTCATGGACTCATCTCGGGGGTTCATGAGTCCACTGATGAGTGGGGGGGGGATTGGGGATTTGGTTACAGTCGGAAAGGCCCTTTAACTTTTTAGAGTGTAAGCTAATGGCGAGGAAGAGAATAAAGGGGATGGAGAGGAGATGAGGGGGTTAACGTCCCACAGAGGCTCAATGGGGACCAGCTGCAGGGTACTGGGCAAAGGCCAGGGAACGTTCTGGACGGATAAAAGGAGGACGGGATGCCCCCCAGGAGAGGGGAGGAGAGGGATAGAGGGATAAAGAGATAGATTAAAAAGGGGAATAAGACATATATTGGCAGTTACAAACATCCCAGTCTTGGCCTTTGACCTCCAGTCTGGCAGGTTTACACACAGTGAGTAACTGGTGAAATATCCGGATGCAGGAGGGATCTGACACCATAACGCTACTACATGTAGTGGTTGAGAATTCCCTGACACAGCATTTCTGTCCGGTTTCCACGGCAGCCATCACTTTATCGCTCTTTATCCAGACAAACAGTGGGAAGATGAAGTTGACTTTAGAATCTGCCAGGAATGTGTCCTCCAGCGACTTCAGGGCACAGATGCCTGAGGGACTTGGAGTTTTTGGTTTTTTTCTTTGTACATTCCTGTGTGGGACGGCGGCGGGGAGGTTTGAAGAAGCGCTTGGTTTGGCTGAATAAAGATGTCTCAGATATTTCAGAGCGCCAGTCATCTGTCAGCTGAATGCATTCATCCTCCTGGCAGCGCTGCAGTGACATGTTCTGTCTGGAGAAAAGGATTGTGGGTATCTGAATAAACACCGATGGGCGTGGTTCACCGGAGGCTGATTTATGTTGCGCGGGGCTAATTTGCGGTTAATTTAACTGTCAATAGCGACGGATGAGGGCAAACGAGCCTTTTGTTAACGACCACAGCTTCACTGAGAGAAAGCTCCATTAATGACGAGGGTTTCCTGTGTTGTCATGAGTTCCCATTAGGAACATGGCTCGTCTTTCATCCCTGAGCATAATTAAGCAGCTCAGTCTGTATTGTGTTGTGTTGGTGTCTTAAGCTCTACTGTAGGCTAAATGTGAACGAACACGATAGTCTTAGTGGAGCACTGCTGCCACCTTGTGTCGTGATTGTGGAAGTGCAAGGACCCAGTTAATACGACTGTTGCAGACACAAGATATTTATCCTACGTTTCCTGTTTCCCAAGTGATAAATAAAACCCATCTGCAATAACTTACAATCTCATTGTGTCATTAAACTGTGTCTGTGTTTGATTACAAATGTTTATGATCAATGTAAATAAAGACACACCTACAATTATTTATTTAAAAAAATGAAAACAATACCAAGGTGTTCATGTGGATTCTGAGGCTCCCTTACATCACACTGTGTACACTTTCTGGCCAGCAGGGGGCAGCAAAATAAAATGTAAACTTATTATAATTTATAATCGACTAAATGCAATTAACGCATTTTATGACTCATCAGCTCAATGGATGGGTGGGAAATTATATGAAACAGTAACTGGCCCACATTATATACATATATACATTATATATACATATATAAATATATATATATACACATTATACTGTATGTATATGTATATGTGTGTGTATAGATAGATAGATAGATAGATAGATAGATAGATAGATAGATAGATAGATAGATAGATAGATAGATAGATATGTATGTGTGTGTACACACACACACACACATATGTATATAAACTATGCATCAGGGGAATTGTTTTGCAAACAGTGTAAAGTGACATGACTGTGGGAGAAAACATGGTCGATGGTTGATGGAAGATGGAACGCTGTAAGATGTCGGAGCTTTTCTCACTGACTGAGGTAAGACTCTGCTGGGGAGCATGTGCCCACCAGCGCCCCGCAGAGACTCCAGATATTATTGATCCAGGATTCAGTCACTCAGCTATAAATTTGAGATACACAGGAGGGATGATTGGGAGACGGAGTGAGAGACAGCAAGGCAGAAAAAGAAAAGAAAAATCATGACCTTTCCGACTGTCCCTTTTTTTTACATCACCTCTTCAGTTAATTAAAATTGTGGCTGTAATTTTTCTCTCACTTCCACAGACTTTCAAATTCCCATATACATAATTAAGCCAGTGATGGTCTTCAGCCCTTTCTGTTTACAGATATTTGTTAC
>JAFBJQ010001067.1:87944-216604 GCA_016785345.1 Trinectes maculatus
GTGTGTGTGTGTGTGTGTGTGTGTGTGCGTGTGTGAGAGACATAGCCAAAACTTGATACAAAAAAAAACAAAAGGATACAGAAGACACTGTATGTCCAGTTCACAGTGATGTGAGCCGTCCACAGGGACACAGTTAGTTCATGTGTCTCACAGTCATGCAAACAGCAAGGGGACACATGGGGGGGGGGGGGGGGGGTTGCCGGGGAGGGGGGGGGGGGGGGGGGGGTTTGACAGGGACAGTGACCCTGATCGCCGTCATGCCTGAGGAGCCCCATGCACATCTTGTGGGATAATTGGGAGAAATAAATAGAGGAGCACTGTCATTTTAATTAATGGGGCTACATGCCAAACGAAAAACACCTTTCATACCAATCTGACTGTTTGTTTGTTTGTTTGTTTGTTAATTGTCACTAATTACTCTATGTGCTCGGGGATATTTGTGACAGAATTTGGAAAATACCCTGATGAGTTTAGTAGTCGGGCTAATGACGAGTCTGGTGAATAGAAGACACTTAAAATACTAATACTAATACTAATACTAATACTACTACTAATACTAATAATAATAATAATAATAATAATAATAATAATACAAATGAAAATAATAATAATAATAATAATAATAATAATAATAATAATAATAATAATAATAATAATAATAATACACATATTAAATATTGCAGAGAGCAAGGTGCTCATGTTAATGTGAATAATGCAGAGGAAAATGAGTGGAGTGGAGAGACAGGCGACAACAGAGCAGCTCCTTCCGGCACTCTCAAATTCCTCGTTACACTAAATAATGAATTAATATCACTGAATGAGACGGTTGAACAGTTAACCTCACCCGTTAACCCCCCCCCCCCCCCCCCCCCCCCCCCTGAAACAACTCTGCCAAAGGAGCCAATCACAGCCTCACATCCCGTCAGCCACTCCTACAGCCCCCCCACCACCACCACCTCCTCCTCCTCCCTGTGGTTATATAGTCGGTGAGCATTACACACACACAGACACACACCATGCTCCTGCAGCTGCACACAGCGCGGGAGACGAGGCAGCGCTGCACAAATCCACCCATTCATGGACAATGAAAAGAAATGGTGAGTGCATCCTCTCCGCCACCGCCGCTCTGTTGTGTGCTTTTTTGGGTTTGTTTGTTTTTGTTGCGTTACCCGGTTTGTTGTTGCACTTGTTTTTCTCCTCTTCTTGTGTTATTCTCATCACTCTCTATTTTCAGCTCTCCTCTCCATTCGCAGGTACGAGCTGACAACACCAGGAGCAGCTCCAGAGAACGCGCCCCCCTGTAGCATCACTGCCACCAGCCTTTTCTTGCATCCTTACCCGAGGGCAGCAGCTCCGAGATGGGTTGTTCTTCAGGCCGCCAGCCCCCGGTCCCGGTCCTTCACCCAGACCTGGACTGCAGCAACAACACCGAGGCCAACACTTTACCCCAGGAGTCTGACAACCAGAACCAGGGTTTGAACGGACACGGAGACGGAGGAGAGACCGAGCGGAGCATCGGTCGAGACTCGAGACCTCCGGAGTCCCTCCCCACGCTGGAGAGACTGGCCCAGGCCACAGGGGGGACGGAGAAGTCCTGGTACCGCTGTGTGTTTCCCTTCGGCGTGATATCACTAGTGATCGGCATGGCGGGCACCGGGGTGACGTTCACCTTTAACACGCTGCTCCAGACCAAAGTGGTGTCGGTGGCACTGCTGTGCGTCGGCGTGGTGATGCTGCTGGTGGCCGCCGTTTGCTGGAGAGCCCACAGACTGAGGAGGAGGAAGAAGAAGGAAGGGGGATTCTTCTGTGCCGACCAGGGCACGTTGTGATGAAGGGCGTCCGGTGAGACTGAGCACGTCTCCGGGAAGGAGAAGGACAAAGTGAACCAGTGCAACGAAGACGTGGGAATCTTCCTCTCTGAGGAAGAAGAGGGAAAAGTTGGATAGAAACTCTGTGATGTTGATTCAGTATTCAGAAAACACAGGGTGTGCGTCACACTACAACCTCCCCATCTTCCCTTCCCTTCATTCCCGTTATGGATGCACATATTTCCACATCATGGGAACACATGAGGGTTTGGCATCTCAGGACACCACCAGTCACGTTCAGTTGGTTTGTAGACCAGTTGTAAACAGGTAAACGTGACCTGCCCGTCTGCAGACGTGACCTTTAGCCTCCTGCTGCCCACAGGTCAAAGTACCGAGCGGCACCGAGAGGTTTGTGGAGAATCATGCAAACAAAAGCGGTCGCATGCTCGGCATGTGTTCCCAGGGCGACAGGTTACACACTTCCAGCTGAGCGTTATCACACACACAGGCACCAAGCTGTGTGCTGGATAAACACGGTCCAGCTGTGCTCCGCCGCTCGGTCAGGTGCGTAGCTTTCGAGGTAATGGGATTGGCCTCTCCAGTCCCCGCAGGAGAAATTTGCTCGGGCGCTTGTGAGGTAATCCCTTCGCAAACGCACGTCAGTGAGCACAGACCAACAAAGACGGAGTGTGTTTAGACCTTATCCCTCCACCCAGTCGCCAAACACAGGTGACATCATTGGACACAAAAAAAATAAACCTCTCTTGTCTCTGCTGCAAAAGCTTGATACCGTTTATACCCACGTGAGAGCGCTGGACGTTTAATTAACTCTTCCCTGAGGCAGATTCCCAGATTCCCAAATTCCCAGATTCCCATCTTCTTCTCATAAACCAGCTGAGTTCTCCTCCCTGGTACCTGTGAAGCCAAATGTAGCACTGGATTAGCCACATCAGCTGTGATGGTGTTGGCTCCCGACCAGCAGCTGATGGTGTTGGCAGTTATCTTTTTGTCAGCTGTAGCGACGGTCCTGAAATTTGACCGATGACTAAACTGTTTCCCGGGCATCATCATCATCCATCCATCCATCATCATCATCATCATCATGTGGTCCCTTCATTTGTACGGAGTTGCGACAGTTGCCATGTGGAACAGCAGCTGTGGATGTGTGTTAATGTGTGTGTTTGCACCACAACAAAGCTGCGCTGCAATTCTTTTTTTTCTTTTTTTCTTTTTTTTTTTTTGGATTATCCGGCTTCACGCGGTGCTTTCACTGTTTGCTCGTAAACAGATCCGAGGTAATCCCCTCCAGCGTCGACGCACCCGTCTGTGTGCACGTGTATTTACCCTGAAATACTGCTGTACTACTTATAGAGGACATATCGTAAACCAGTGTAGCCACATTCCTGAATGTACCTCCAACAGTGAGTGTCTTACAAACATCCCTGTAGACGGAGACAGTCCAGTGTCAGTCTGAACCAGTTGTTACTGTTATTATTATTGTTTTTATGATTGACATTGTTTTGTTTTGTTTCAATAGCTCTCAAGTTCTAGTTATTAGATTTGTGTTACAGTGGATTTTTATTGTAATTGTTTCATTCCAAAACAAGATTTTATGGGTGATTAAAAAAAAATAAAGAATTTTACATATTGACAAGTGACGTCCATATTGTGTTTTTAAGCAACGTTTGAATTGTGTTTTTGGTTTTGGAATGAAACTATTCAGTGGTTTTCAGTGATCGCTGTCAGTTTGCTTTTTCTCTGAGTGCCTTTTACTCGCAACATCGATATTCCTCTGTGCGGTGCAGTCAGTGTACGCGGGAAAGGCACGCCGGTGCCGGGAATAAGAGCCGCCGGAGACAGGCAGACATTTTCTCTATCGTCCCTGTGTGAGTGCTTTGTGTGCATGACGTTAGCCGACACAGTTTCTTTAGTGAAAAACCAAAAATATTTATGGAGAAACTTTTTTTTAATTTCTATTTTCGGTCCCTTTTAAATGTGTGTGTAAAACTGTACATGATTGTGTTGTTTACTGTAACACTGCCGAATTAGCACCAAATTAAATGCAAAAGTCAATTTTGGGAAAAAAAAAGCTCAGTGGCTGTTCTTTATTTTTTTTTTCACCTTCAGAGACACAACATTATTTATTGTATCGAGTTTTAACATCTGACTACTCAACTACCAGATAGTTCCACCTCCTGATGGTTACACAGGTTACGTCATTCTGATGTATCCACTGGAGACCATGAATTCTTTTCCCTATAAAACCATAGTGTATCAGGGACATTATGTCGGTCCATCTAATAACTGTTGAAACAAATGACAGACTATCATTCCCATCAATAACCTTTCTCCTCCTCTGGATTATGCCACTAATCCAACAAATAAACAAGCTGATATTATATTGAAATGTCCCATTGATGAAAAGCATCAGCTGTGGGAAACAACAGTATTAATCAAACTCTATTGATTTTCACCGCTGCTCGTCTTCATCTCCACACCTCTGTAAACACAGCTGCCTCCATGAATATTCAAATAAGCACCCGTCCTGAATGCGTCCACGCTTCCTCCTCTTCCTCCTCCGCCGCCCACTCATCTCGACCGCCCATCCATACGGGACTGTGTCATTCTCTCTCTCTCTCTCCCTCCCTCTCTCTCTCTCTCTCTCTCCCTCCCGTTGGATGGAGCTAAAAATAACCTGGGCTGATGTCAAAAGCAAAGGGAACAGACAGTGAGGGGGGGGGGCAGAGAGAAGTGAAAACGGGGAATTGCACATCACGATTTTCACCCAGGATAATTGCCAGTGGATGGACCCTGGAAATATTACCACGGCGACATAAGACTGCACGTTCAGGGATATGACTCACGTCGTTAAAGTACGGCGCCTGTTTTCAAGAAGAAAAAAAAAAGATAAATTCAATATTTTCATAGCAACAGTGGAATTTTAAAGTAGGAAAATATTCAATGCTGTAAATATAGAACAGATTCTTCTCTCTCTCATAAGGACAAGTTCCAGAATGCTAAATATCCTACAAACGTTATGTTCATTAACTAACTGAAAGCAGATATTAAGATACTGGAGGCGGAAACGTTCGAGGTGTTTCCGCTGTCACAGGTAACAAATTACTACAGAGTGAAGTACATTTTACTACATTAAATAAAATCTACATTTTTATTCCAAACAAATGCAAGTGTTGAATAGGAAACACACAGTAGTGCGCTCCAGTCTCCCGGTCAACACATCATCGCATTTATTTCATCCTCATTAGCCAAGCAGCACTAACATCCACTAACGTCCACTAACGTCCACTAACGTCCACTAACATCCACTAACATCCACTAACGTCCACTAACATCGACTAACATCCACTAACATCCACGACAAGCTACTGCTGGTTGTCAGGGTTTCAGCTGCTGCCAGCCCCTTTTTATTTACGCTTATTTCTATATTTATGATTTATAATTAAGATTTTCTCATGTCAACAAATGTGTTCCAGCCCCCGCTCATCTTCACCTGCCCCCACACGCCCGCCTCTACTTTGTTTTTTATTATTATTATTATTAGGATTATCCCTGATGTGTGTGTGTGTGTGGTACAGTTCCTCCACAGGACCCTCACAACCCTCACACCGTCTCATACTGTTAAACCTCATCATTGTGGCACACTCACTGTGCTCCGGCTGTGAGTTCCTGATCAAAGGTTGTAAATGACTTTTCCCTGTACCCTCTGAACCAAGTCACCTACTGCAGTTATCCATTTCCCAATACAATCTGGATAAGAGCCAATGAGCCGTTACTGTTAATTAAGAAATTTACATTGACTTTACACCGACACTGGAAGATAAACGGCGACAGGTGATGTAAACAAGCGAGGGAAGTTATCATTAGTGACCATGCCTGCATTACCACCTGAACATCAGTGTGGTCCATCACGGTGAGGGTCCTCATTGACTCTGCAAATGATGAATCAGTCCGCAGCACAAACACGTGACTGGAATGTGTTGTTTGGTTTGTTCGTCACAGAAGTGATATGTGTGATTGTAATTATTTCAATGCACACGCAGCCTGGAAGCTGACACACGATACAGGTAATTGGCAACCCTGATTAAAATCCCAGTCACGGGCTGAAGGAAAGAGGACGGCATGGTGAGGTCAATGGAAAAGGTTGACTGCAATGGAAGGCTGTGAAAGGTCAAAGTTCAGATACGTGGATCCCAAGGGGAAAAGTGACGCCAGCTTCAGCATCTCCATTCTCTCTCCACAGCTGAACACCTCAAGTCATCAAAAGCCAATTCAGCCTGGAATCAGGTGCCGACAGACGCAGCGTCACACCACTGGTGTCGATGAGATAAAACAAGCTTCTCCTGGAAGGACGTTTATTTCATTTAATATTCTTCTTCTGCAAATGGCTTTGAAAGCTTTTTCATTACACCGAGGAGAAATCGGAGAAAGTGCTTCTTCATCGATCTCAGGTGTCTGTTCAAATCCAATAACGGGACACGACAGTGTGATCATCACACATCTGCTTCCCTGTTTAACACCAACCCGACCACGAGTCCAAACCCCGACTAACTCAATGCACGGCGTTTTTCCTTACCGCTCAGTCTTAAATATACAACCCAGTATCCGCTGCTGATTACTAACTGTTCCCACTTGATTTTATTCCACGTGAGCACACCATCAATTTGGACCGCAGGTGGTCTTCTCTCACGCTAACGTGACATTTACAAGCCTCTTTGTAAAGAACAGCTCTGTGCTATGCAAAGACATTTCCAGCACTCTCACAGGAGAATAGCGGGAATCGGGCGCCTGAATGCAACAAAGAGGTCACGGAGGGGATGTGTCAGAGCGTTGACATTTCTACAATGTCACATACACAATACATGACAATACAAATGCCATGTCAGCAAATGGCAGTTCAGGGCGTAAAGACGAGATAAAACTGCCCTGGTGCCAGAAAGACAATGCAAACAAACCCAGATAGAAAAACACAGGAGTGGTGGTGGTGCAGCTTTGACTCATAGAGGCATCTTCTGGGGGAGTCGTTAACTGCAACCTCATCACAACAGGCTCAATTAGCCTGAGTCGCTGGTTCAACACGTTAAGCAACTCAGGGGGATGAAGGTGAAGATTTGTGCAGCGGGGTCGTGCATCAGCAGGAAGAAACAGGAAACACGTTGCAGATAAGGAAGAGATTCATGGCGTCTGAAAACGCACTCTTCTGCAAAGCCGTAACAGCATGGAGAGGCTGGCTCCTGTAACAGCAGCACGCACTCAGCTGAACGTCACTGACGACCCTGCGTGGATGCTAAACCTGCCGCGTGTGCAAGACAGCCTAAAAATATCGCACAACTTAAAGCGCTCTGCAGGGGGAGTGGGTGGGCGCCGTGGGCGAAGAATCGTAAATCAACAACTCAAAGCTGCGTCTGAGACGTAAAGAAAGAAAGAAAGAAAGATGTTTGCAAACTGTGATATTTTCCAAGGTGGCGGAATTACTGATCTACACATATTCTCACGTTCCACAATTCTGGATTGAAGGAAGAGTCTTCTGTCAGTGCTCTGCAGGGGTCCCACTCCTTTCTTTCCCATTTAAGGGAACACGCATGATGTGATAATGTCGACACTGGCTCATGAATAACACAGAATAAACACCAGTGCCCGAAAGACAAAGCAGCCACATCAAAGTCCTGTATCTATTGTTACATCTTCATTAAAGAGCTCCGCTCTGCTGCTGCTGCTGCGACACAACACAACACAACACAACACAACACAACACAACACAACACAACACAACACAACACGTTGTAAACAACACGCTCTCGGTTACGTGTGAGTCGTGATGGAGGTGAAGCAGGAAAAACAGTCGCCCTTCTGTTTACTGGTTTATAAAACAAAATCCAAACCAGCACGGAGGAAATTGGTGACAGACAGAGCCGTGACACATCTGTTTATCTGCACATCTGTTTATCTGCACCTCTGTCGCCGCCGGCTTCTTTAGATTTCCCTCTGAAATCTCCTGCTTTTTTTCCTGCCGGAAAAACAGGAGATTCCATGTGTCTGAATACAGACAGACAGACAGACAGACAGACAGACAGGCAGACAGATAGATAGATGGCTTAACACACCCAGTGAGCCGTTTGATTACATGCACACACAAACTACACACTCACTCACACACTGGACAGTTCAATTACCAGGCAGCTTTGCCTTGTCGCCAGCAAACGTTGATGTTATTTCTTGGCCTGCGATGCACCTGAGACATAATAATAACATTACACTGTGTAATGTAGTCCTGTGCACACAGCCTGCCACCCAGTGGGCCACTAATCCTGTTAAGAGCCACACACTGTGGTCATTCACCAGGCAATTACAACTGCATTGCAAAGTGTCCCTAATATTTTGTCACACGGGATCAAAGTGATAAGTCAGCGATTGCTTGGATGAACTGTGAACTTCACTCCTGCACCCTGTGGTGGAGAAGGTGCTTAGCACCTTCTGCTGATTGTCAGAGGCGACAAAGAGGGGGAGGATGTGTTGTGCTGTCATGTGATGTGATGAACGTGACTGTTTGCCAGTTGCCATTAAACGACAGAAGGAAAACGAATAACACAGCACCTGTTTGTTGTCAGAAGCAGATGACAGCAACAAAGCAACAAAGCAACAAGGCAACAAAGCAACAAGGCAACAAAGCAACAAAGCAACAAGGCAACAAGGCAACAAGGCAACAAAGCAACAAAGCAACAAGGCAACAAGGCAACAAGGCAACAAAGCAACAAGGCAACAAGGCAACAAGGCAACAAGGCAACAAAGCAACAAAGCAACAAGGCAACAAGGCAACAAGGCAACAAGAAAGCAGCAAAGCAGCAAAGCAACAAAGTCCAGAGAGTAACTTACATGAGTTCAAATGGAGAAGCACATGAAGGAGGATCCAAAGTCCACATCCAAATCTTCAGTCCAAAAACACACACACACACACTCACACACACACACACACGCACACACACACACACACACACACACACACGCACACGCACACACACACACACAGCAGAACCAGCTGACAGACTCTGGCCACCACACAGACTGAATACACAAGGCTGGAGACTGGACACAGGCCAAACCCATCAGGACATCAGGTACAGGTGGAAAACAAAACAAAGGCAGGAAGTAGAATTTGCACATGACACAAGTAGGAAATGTCTAAATAATACAAAAAAGGGAAGTTGGCAGAGACAAGCTACTACAAAATAAGACGAGGGCTGTCAGAGTCAGATGTGGGTACTGGTTGTCCACACGGTGAAAGCAGTCACATACGACCATGATGGTTTTCTCCACAGCAGATGAATGAAAAGCAGCTGGTTTATGGTAAAATCAATATTAATTTTATAAACTGTCACCTCTTCAAAGGCCTCACTTAAGTCACCAAATTAGAAATGGATTTGCTGTTATGCTGAGAAACACAAAAGCCTTTTAAAGCCTGGTGAATGTCCAGCACATTAAGCCTCAAACACAAGTGCTTCCATCTTTCCTGCATTCGTTGCAGCATAAAAGGTTTTTTTTTAAAAAAAAGCAATAGTCAAATCATTAGTTCAGTTTCACAGATGTTTGGGAAAAAAAGAACGACGCATTGTCTACGAATGTTTTCTTCATCGGGTTTGGTGAATTACTTAAAAATAAACCCACTCCGAGTCACGCGCCAGCCTCTCGACGACAACGATGGCGATGGCGTCATTTTGCCCGGCGTCATAAGAAACTGAGAAATATAGCTGGCTGCTTGTGTCAGACCTGGTCCTGTGTGGACCATCTGCTGCTTCTCTGCTGAAGAGCTGCTCAGGAGGCTGAAGTGGGGAGGTTGCCATGGATCCCTCAGAGGCTTTAGATAGTATCTCCTCACCCTTCATTTCTTCTCCCTTTCTGTCTCCCGCTGTAGAACTCAAACACACACACACACACACACGCACACACACACACACACACACACACACACACACACACTCCAGCTCTGTGCTTGCCTTGTTGGAGGGTCAGTCTGTACCTTCTGGGTGACCTCATACTCCCCACTGACTCTGGGGTCGGCACCTGTGCCGCCGCGTGGCACAGTTCACGCACACATCATGGCACAGGGGCAGAGTGTTGTTTTAACAGTCGACTGCGTCGCACACTGTGCTAAACAACACACCAGACACAATCGTAGCTCCGTATCAGGGTAATTGAGCCTGTTGTGAGTTACGTTGCCATGAAAGTCCATTTGATTATTTCATTTACGGACAAACAAACCTTTTCATAGTGTGAGTTCAAGTCATCTCCGACAAATAAAGAAATAACTTGAATTAAACTCGACTATGTGAAACTGCTTCTGTGGAAATGTCAACTATCATTACTTTAATTGCATTTCGCTGCTTTAGCTGCAGATCCCCTTACACACCGGAGCGCGTGCGTGCGTGGGTGGGTTTCAGTTGCATTCCGGGATCGTCTGGGAAAATGTCACAGGAGAGAGGGGGGCGAAATGGAGACGATGAGGCAGTGCTGGGGGTCGACACTGAGCTTCCTTTTATGCCGTCACATATTGCATGACTCACTAATTTGCAACGGTGGCGTGGGCGTGGGCGTGCACGTCTGCGCGTAGCGAGGTGTGGAATCTCGTACGTTTCTTTGCGCGCCCACCGGGGGGGGGGGTAAACGCTTTATTGGATTTGCTACACAGAATGCATCCAATTTGCTTTGAGTAGCTTCTTTTCAATCCTCCAAAGTGTCTCCTCTGAGCTCATACACATTCCATCTTCTCCGGAAATTGGTTTACCCATGTGGCCCGGCTGAGTCCCAGGTGGAAAATGGAAGCTTTAGGTAAATAAATAAATAAATAAATAAATAAAGCTGACCTTAATGTTGGCTGCAAGGTCACGACAAACCCACAGGAACACTGCACAGGTCAAATTAAACCCCAGCTGCTTATTAAGGCCGAGTTGTGTACTGAGAAAAAAAAAACCTGAAGTACAAACAAATCTTTCTGTCGTGTCAGTCATGAAGTTGTACCACTTTTTTTTTTTTGGCACCTACACTTTCTGCATCATCTCATCCAGAGGTAACGGATCCGGATTCTTCTCTGGTCCACCCACAGCCTCTGAGAGCAAGGTGTGAGTGAACGTCACCAGCTCCCGTCCTGTTCTCCCTGGCCAGCATATTGTGTCAGATGGTGCCTCCATATGCAGAGTGTGAGCAGCATGGTGGTTGCCTGTGTGACAGTGACGAGGGCGCTATAATAATAATAATAATGCCACCACACATTATGGGATCTGGAGAGAGTTGCAGTCACAAAATCCAAAATCTTTATTTTTTCTTTCTTTTTTAGAAATCCTCATGGACAGGTTGAATTACAGAGGCAGGTTTCAAATATTCCCATGTGGAAGTCCCTGGTATTTCAGGAGCTGTCAGCCAGCATTTAGGAATCAGCTGATCTGGGCTGATTTTGCTCCAGGAACGCTGCGAGCAGTCTCCAGGGTCAATAACAAGGTCAAAGTTCATGCTTGCTAAAGCATTAAACCTCATCTTGTTTCCACATCTATCCACATGGCTCCTCTTGGGTTCCAGGTGAAAGGGAAAGAGACAAAGGGGGCGAGAGAGAGAGAGAGAAGAATCACACCTCCTGGTAAGATGGGTGTTATGGAGCCACTCGTCATGTCGCCTCTTTCTTCTCTCTCCATCACCTCCATCTGAAAGCTCGGCCTGTTTACAACGCAGCTGAACCCATTTCACTCACACATGCTTCATATTCCACGTCACCTCCACAGAGGCTGGATACAGATGTGCATCCGAGTGGCTGAAAATAAAAATCTATGCAATACAAGAATTTGTCACAGGCAATTTACTAACACAGGATTTCACAGTGCTAAATACCATCCACTCTTCATGTCTTGTTTACAAGACAGCGGACACTAAGCAATATTAGTGTCTATCTGTGCAAATGTTAGTGGGTGATCACTCTCTGTAAACTGCCCTGCAGTCTGCAGTCTGCTGCTGCAAATGTTCCTGACTCCCATGGAAAAAGGAGAATGTTGTCCAATATCTGCAGGTGCATTCGGCCTGGTAAAGTGTATTTCTCTTTTTGATCCGCGGACAGTAGGAAGTGTGCAGAGTGATCCGGTTGTGTACAGGATGTGGCCTGTGCAGGGAAACTGCCACAACAATAAGGCCTCATTAAGACTCGTTAGCATACAATGATGCAGGCAATAAGTCACACACTGCACATTTCATCCATTAAAGACAATTCATTAAAAAAAAAACTCCTAAACGACTGAATGATTGTGGATCGGATCATTGCAGCCACACACTGTAGGAGTAGCATCACAATCACCACAGCTGCTGATACTGATATAAAAACCTTCATACACCAGATTGTATTATTGATGATATTTATGTTCTTCTCTGGCTGCGGGTGACTGGGCCTTCCAATCAACACAAACCCATCAATGAAGCGATTTCACGCAATCACATGGCGGAGTAACACAACCATAAAGGTGTATTGTGTCATATATGTTGTGATCATACGACGTGTTGTCATTGTTTTTGTAACATTTCTAACTGTGCTGCTGGAGAAGGGTCGGGGTCAAGTGGAGGGTTTTCCGATGACTCATCCCTCAGCTGTCTCACCCCCCCCCCCCCCACCCACCCACCCATGTTCATTCCCCCCCCCCCCCCCATGTTCATTCTACCATCTCCTCCCCAAAACCCAGGTGGTCCGTCATCCCAGAGGGTTTCTCCTGGGGGTCACGCTTAATGCATACCAGGGGCAGAGTGGCCAGATGGCTGGTGCCAGGGCTGGGATGGTACAAGGGCATCGGCGTTACACGGAAACACGAGGCAGCCTCACTTTTAAGATACTGATACAGGCATAAAGGCTTCTTCTTTAACATTTCTCTCTACAGCTTCTGTCTATGTCTCTATGAATCTGTTATATCTGTTATGTCTATTATATGCTGCGTTAAAGTGACACTATGCTACAATTATATTTGCTTTTGTTTAGAATAAAAATTGCAGCTTTTTTCTATTGCCTTGTGTCTCAGAGCCAGTTATTTATCCAGTCATAGGCCTCTGTGCCACAGCTGAGACCAAACAGATGAGTAATCATGCTGCTTCAGCTGATTTTCATTGGTTCTGACGCTGCTCCCTGTGGAATTAGAAATCAACTCTCTGCATCCATATTTTATTTCTCATACACTGGGTAATTTTCTGTTCTGGAAATGACGATGAAGACGAAGCGCGGTTCTGCCTTCGCTGGGTAATAGATCCATTTCCGATGGGACCGTGTCGCCGTGCCACCAGAGAGCAGATTACAGCAACGACGGAAAAAATCATCAGGCAAAACCTAGACTGAGATTTCAATTAAATCAACAAACAAATACACATGGGTTAAGGAGTCTATCTGCAGGGGTCAAAGGTCAATCTGCATCAATCCATTAGTTAAATAAAACTAATACCTCAGTCCAATGTCAAAGCACAGAGACAAACGCGCTTGGATCAGCGAACGCCACCTTCAGTTACGGCAGACGGGCCGAGGATTGTTATGTAGCTGATGATGGCGCCGGGCGATGTGGATGAATATCTGCTGTGAGGGTGCATGCCAGGTGCTTCATTATGTTCCAAATGGCTCTCATTCGCTGCTAAATGCATTCTGTCCCTGTGAGGGGCGATGGGGAAAGAGATGAGCAGATTCTTCTCCATTATCCTGTCATGAAGGGGGGGGGGGGGGGGGGGGGGGGGGGGGGGGGGGGGGTCTGCCCCGGGAGCTGGATGCCCACTCTAACCGACCTCGCACTGGACACACAGCATCAGTCAGGTCCCAGGGCGTTTCCTGGTTGCCAGTCAGGTTAAGATGTGTATGTAGTCTATACATTTCTTTTTCTATAATTGTTGTTTGTATCTACGCTGACACACAGTGTAAAAACAGATGTGTTGTCAGACGTAAATAGCAATACAGAGATCTGAACTGCTTTTGTCAGGAAAAAAAAACACACAATGTGCAAATAAACAAACGTTTGACATGAAGCACTGTGCTACTTTACTCTTACACTGACAATGTTATCCAAGACTGATGGTTTAATACTTCTGTTGTGCGTCTGTTGTTTATTCAGCGTAGTGCACACCTCTCCCTAGTTCTCCCTTCCCGAGGCCAAAGGTCAAACACTAACGATGACTCCATTACAGGGCAGCCTTTGTGGAAGACAACGGTGGTGATGATGATGAGGCTCCCCGCCAGCTTCACTCTGACCCGCTGTCTGCTCCACAATAGCATCATCAGTCTGTTGTGTTGTTGTTTTCCAGAGAGCACAGAGAGACTGCACCTCGTAGCTTTTTATGACACAAACGATTCTTGTCCATGACGTACAGCATGTGTGTAAGAGCCACAGAGCCATAAAGGCAATGGTGTGCCATCTTTTCACAGAGCAGTTAGAACGACGTACGGCTCTCAGCGTCCTCGCTCTTCTCTGCACTCCACTCGTGGTTGCCAAAGGAAACCTGCACACTTCAGTGGAGATGCACGCACAGGCAGCAGCAGCCTGAATCCTGCCTTGCCTCTCACTGGAGACTCTCCACTCTCTGATCCACCCACTGGCACTCCGGACACTCACAGCAGGTGCAGGAGACACGAAAGTCTCCCGTCACCAAACTGTGCATCCATTAAAGAGCCGACACACACTGGACAGGCGTCCTACTTAAATATCAACTATCGTCTACACGGACAGAATAGTGATCAGTTCATTTTAACATTCAGAGAAGCACAGTTTCTACTTCTGGTTGATACAGTGGGGGAGAGGTCGCTGGGCAGGGTCAAGTCCCAGTAGCCTGGTACCATTTTAGGGCCGGCACCGGGGTCAGCTGGGGTCGTGAGGTTTAATTTGCCTTTGTATTGACCAAGTCTGCACCTCTGAATGTGTTTCAAGTTTTCCACCGCTAAGTTTTGTGCACCCGCACATGCCAGTGTTAGCAAAAGTAAATCAATACCTGAACATAGAGAGCTGGCCACAGGTCAGGGACAAAGGTCAGGGACAAAGGTCAGGGACAAAGGTTCAGCTACAAGTGGAAAAAAATAATATATTAGTCACATATTGCACTGCCGTCTGTCTTCGTCACCCTGATGTATGATATCAATTCATTAGATTCCATTAAAATAGCTGTTTCTATAAAATTCCTATTTTAATTGAATTAGCGTATAATCAATACAACAATGAAGGGAGATAACCCACAGAACAATGGCTGCACATATTACGCCATCTGAGGACGCCGTGGTATCTGCACGCAAACCCTGAGGCCATTAATCAGCTGCAATAAACAGATCAGCGTATGAAACATTTCAACCCGTGCTGATGAAGGTGTTTACTGTTACAGGAGCCAGGAAGCTTGCTCACTTATGATGTATCAGAGTCTAATGAAATAGCACATTTAAACCTTTTCACACTTTACAGTGAAATGTTCTCACACAGCAATGGCTTCCATAAATAAACACGAGCAGTTACTATTATGAGATCGGGTAGGATTTAACTGCTGAGGAGCAAAGGGAGCCAAGGCAATGTGATTAACAGTAATGAAGAAGCCAGTTTTTTCTTTTTTTTTCATTTTTATTTAATCAAATGCCATTGTGTTTAGAATAAATACAGCTGTATTTTTGTTTACACTCATTTCTGCCTGCATTCACAACCTGAGCGTTACAATGCGGTTTTTATAATAAATAATAGAGAATAATCTGAGTGATTTGTGGTGAATCCAGCATCTCAGCATGTGACGACAGGTTTACAGTATCTGTGAAAAATTGAATATTTTAAACTATGTTCACTTTCCCGAGCTAATATGATCTTAAATAAATAAATATAAAAGTCAAATAACACAATGAAAGAAAAGACACAGATGTTATACAGAAACATTTCTAAACATTTCACTGCTTTATGCTTCAGACACAAGGACAATGGTGACACCTACTGGATGATTGGAGCATTGCCGAGAGGTGGTTCAAATGTTTAGCCACCAAAATATATATATATACTGTATATTTTGACCTAAGTAGGAGTCTGAGACGAATTTCAAGCAGATAAACATACAATGTATTTCCAACTTACACCCTGAAAAAAAACATGCAAACAGTTTTAGTGCACGCAAATTTAGAAACCTGCAGCAAGTAGTAAAGATTAATGATGGGAACGTTTCAAGGTGAAACAAAAAGTAAATTGTTGTGACGTTTGAAAATTAAAATCACCTCCTCTGTGGTGTTTTTTAAAAAAAGCAAGACATTCGAGTCACAACGCATTTAACAATAAGATCCTTGCAGCTGTACTTGCTGCGTGTTTCTACTGTATACTATATACTATATAGGTCGTGTGTCGTGTCGTGCAGCATGTTTGTCTATTTGGTTCCACTGTGCGTATTTGCAGAAGCAACGAGCTCATAACATTGAATAAATTAAACGATCATTCACTAGGCAGAGATCTTCTTTAATAAATAACACTAGCGGTGCGTTAAGCGTCACTGGAGGCACAGCCTGATTCATTCCCACCTTCAACAGAACAGCTCAGACGGCTGTGGTCTCCTTCAGGTTTGGGGTCAGGATCGTGGATTACGTTAGTGAAGGAGTAGATGCTACCCTGCTGACGGGGACTGCTGGTGGGCTCGTCCACCTTTCTCTCTGACCTCTTTTGTTTGGTTTCAAACTCTGCGGTTATCTCAGCCAGTGTCTTGCCTTTAGTCTCTGGCAAGGTGAAACCTAAAAACACAGCAGACACCACACACACAATCAGGAAAGGCAAGAAGCAGAAGTTCCCCAGGCTGTTGACTATGAAGGGAAACAACATTCCAACCAAGAACAGGCTGATCCACATGAGCGAGCCGGCGACCATGTACGCTGCTGGTCGGGCCGACTGGTCAAATATCTCCGCTGGTAAGATCCCCGTCACCCCCGCCGGGCCCAGGCCAAAGCTAAGAATGTAGGCAAAGACACACGCCATGCTGAGGTAGGGCATCCCCGCCACCCCGTGGCCCTGCAGCGTCAAAGCAACCGTCATCACCACAGACCAGAAAGACATTAGACTGTACCCCCCAACCAGAAGGTACCTGCGGCCCACACGTTCAATCAGAACGTTACTCAGTATAGAAGCCGTTAGTTCCGAGGCCCCTGTGCCAATGACTGCATACTGGATCTTCCGTGAAGGAATACCCGCTGCGAGGAAAATGTAGGATGCATAGAAGTAGATGGAGTCATTGCCGCAGAGCATCATGGCACTACTGGCAGCCATGACGGTTCTGAGCTGGGATCGCAGGTCTGGATTCTTAAACAGGGACCAGGGCGACCTGGAGGAAGCTGCGGAACCGGATTTTAAGGCAGACGATTGTTGCTGCTCCTTCTCCTGAAGCATCTCCTCAATTTCCGAAACCGGGGCCTCCCCTCCGCGGAGTCTGCCCAGGGCCCGGACACACGCATCTCTGTCTCCCCGATCGATCAGAAGGTATCTCGGGCTTTCTGGGAACCAGGGCAGGGTCAGCAGCTGGATCAGCCCCGGCAAACTGTTACTCGCCAGCAAATAAGTCCAAAGGGGCTCTGAGCCCAGAAGTTCAGTGAGTCCCACAACTTGACCTAAGAAAATCCCAAACGCTGTGAAGACAGCTGAGGAAAAGGCCACAGCACCCCTGAGGTCCTTGGGGGCGCTCTCCCCAAAATACATAGGCTGGATGTTCATACTTACACCTGAGTTGATTCCCACCAAAAAGCGAGCGGCGAAGATCATCTCGAACGACCTGGCGACCCTGCACGTGAGCACGAGCACGGCCCCAACCAGCAGGGAGGCGTTGTTGAGGAGCAGCGACTTCTTCCTCCCAAAGTGGACTGCCATAGGCCCCGCCAGCAGCGCCCCCAGCAGACCGCCCAGAGAGAAGGCCGATACAATAAAGCTCCAAGCTAGGGTCACCTGGTTGACGTCCAGACCTGTGCCCCAGCGCTCCACGTAGGTGTCATTCATGAAGGTCTGGATGTAGCTGGTAGGAGCATTGATGATTGAGATGTTGTAGCCATACTGGAAGGTTCCTCCAATGGCTGCAGAGCAGACGGTCAGGGCCAGGGTCCTGGCACTGCCGGGGGGCTTGCTGGTTTCTTCCAGCTCGGTGTCACCTGAGGGGTTCATCTTTGGACCGGATGTCCCAGAGACACGGCGCACGTGCGGCTCCTTCTCTCTGTAACCTTCACGGTCTCTGTAACGGTCTCATATACAAGATAGAGCTAATCACTGACAGCTGTATCTAAGCTAACCATCTTATTGTTTAACACACCAGTTACCAATGTGATAACGGAAATGCTCACCGGATTAAACTTTCTCCTTCAGCGTCGTCTATTAACGTCCCGTTGAACCGGACGGCCAAATTTCCCAGCACTGAATGGCTGATCCACGTCACGTGATTGCCTTCAGCCAATGGGTCAAATGACAACGCTGGCGCAGCGTGTGTGTGTTTGTTTGTTCTTTCAGTTATTATTATTGTTATCATATTATATTGTTAATATTATTTTCAGTAAGTGATAAGTGGCGATATCGAGCGCTACATTACGCAGAAATAGTAAAATATGTAAAAGAATCAAGACGTAAAATAATATTATTTACCGATGCATGTCAGTGCGTGTTTACGTAGAATGTTACTATTGGGCAAAAGCAAGCGTGACGTCATAAACCCGCGACCATTACAGTCTCAAGAAGGTGGAAAAAATGTAAGTAGATATTGACATTTTAACTCATTTCTCTTTTTTTATATCTTTATATCAGATATAGATAGACGCACACGCGCTTCAAGGTCGACGGAATACAGTGGTGTGGCTTTGAGGATGTACACCTGAATACCAACAGAATATAATAAACCTGTTTTAGCTGTTGCTAGCTAGCTGTCAAATGTTTTTATTCCGCTGTGAGTGAGTGGGTCGATAACAGTCACCAGACATGAAGAGGAACCCCAAAGGGAAAATAAAATATTTATATCTATAAATATCTATAAAACCAATGTAATGTTAGATACTTGTGTGTTTGTAGTGAAATATGATTTGCCTTTCATTTCAACATGCCTAAATGATCAGAGCAATACATGTAACCCAGTTGATGCATGTTTTAATATTTTTTGTCAGTTTGTTAATACTTATTACATACATACTACACATGAAGAGAGCGTGTTATTACATGTTTTTAAAATCATTGATGAGAATGTATTGTCTCCCTTTCTTTACCAAATGTCATTGCAGTAAAAACCAACCAATTCTCATCCAACAGGGCACCCTCCCCCACGAAGAGGAAGGAGGATGACAAGAGTAAACAGCGTGGTAAAGAGAAGTCAGGAGCCACAAAAGAAGGGGCTGACAAAGACCGGGGCCGTGAGAAGAACCGCACACGGCGCAGTGCGTCCACTGGGAGCAGCAGGTCAGAGTTATCCAAATAAAACTAGATGAAACTGCCACATTCTCTTTTTATTTGGTATTTTAATTCATTTATTTGTGACTCTCGGAGTAAAAAGGAAATATGTGTCAAAACGTCAATCAGTCTTCAGCTTGAATACGTTTCAGGATTGTGTTGGCACTGGGATTGTTTGGATGGTAGAAGATTGGGGCCTAAGGTCACTTGCTGTTGTTTAGGTCCAGCTCCAGCAGCAGCTCAGGCTCCAGCTCCTCCAGTGGCTCTAGCTCCTCTGCCTCCAGCCACTCCGGCTCATCCAGCTCCCGCTCCTCCTCCTCCTCATCCTCCTCACCAAGCCCCAGCCGGCAGCGCCACAATAACAGACGACGCTCGCGCTCAAAGTCTGACATTTTTTGTTCATTGAGAAAATCTGGAAATGCAACTTATTTAAAACAGAGTACTCGTACAGTGTTGTATTGTTACAAGTTAAAGTAACAGATCAGAGTACATCCTCCACCACAAATAATAAATTAAATGCAAATATCATTGTAGGTCAAAATCAGCAAAGAAGGATGACAGGGTCCGTCGCCGTAGAAGCCCCACACCCAAACCCACCAAAGTTTTCCTGGGCCGGCTGACAAGAAATGTCATTAAGGTGAATAATATCTGCTGAACTCAAGGCTCTTCATTAAGATGCTTCTGCTGTTTTGTGCTCCTTTACAAATGCTGTTCACACATCTTGAGTAAATGAGTTTCCTCTTCACCATAATCTTTTCTTCATGTCAAGGTGTAAATGATGGGGCAACTGTCTAATGTTCTGTTTTGTGCCTCTGAAGGAACACATCCAGGAGATTTTCTCTACCTACGGCAAGATCAAGATGATTGACATGCCCATGAACCGCGTCCACCCTCACCTGTCTAAAGGTTATGCACATGTTGAGTTTGAGGCACCAGAGGAGGCGGAGAAGGCGCTGAAACACATGGACGGAGGTATGAGGCTCTGCGGGAACATGAATACTGATAAAGGACATTAAACATTTTGTGTGAGGGCTACGTTTTAAACCAGCTACAATTTAGCTGACACAAATATCGAATGTGGTGATATTCATGGATTTTTTTTAACCTCTCAGGTCAGATTGACGGTCAGGAGATCACAGTCACAGCTGTGTTGACTCCTAAGGTTCGCCCTCCACCTCGCAGGTTGTCTCCTCCCCGCAGGATGCCTCCTCCGCCCCCAATGTGGCGGCGCACTCCACCTCGAATGAGGAGAAGGTAAGCAGCTTGTGCTGTTGGAAATCGGCATAATTGGTATCGGCAGTGCTCAATTATGGAAACAAGTAATGCCGATTTCACCATAGCTAATACCTTTCCTACCCTGTCCTGCTCTCTAGATCTCGATCTCCACGGCGACGCTCTCCAGTAAGACGCAGGTCTCGATCCCCTGGCCGCCGGCGTCACCGGTCACGTTCCAGTTCGAACTCCTCCCGCTAATGATTTTGTAAACTGCCTCCTCCCATATGGATCTGCTCCTCTACTGTGCCCCTTTTAGCTGTGTGTGACTACATCAACATGAAAGAAATGCACATTTTTTGTGATTAGCCATTTTCCATAAAATGTATAAAAAAACGTGTTTAGTAATGTGTCAACGCTCTGGTCACAGATCCAGTTATGTGAATAATTAAGTTATAGTTGTCTAAAATTGTCTTAAACCTAAATCCTGTTCTTCAGTTGTGCTTCAATAAATTTAAGATTTCATGTTTTGCTACTGGTCACACGTTACATATACTTACATCAATACTTAATTCCTTCATGGAATTGTATAAGGGCGATGGACAAAATAAAAAGGTGCGTTATTGAATGTGGTGAGCCGGTCTGGACAAAAACGCCACGACCGATTTTTCTGTCCCAGTCTGCCTCGGAGTGTGATCTGTGTGTGTATCTCGTTTTGGACTGCCGGTTTAAGTGTGTCATTTGGCCTGCCTCTTGACTGTAACGGTCAATGTTTTAAACTTTAAAAAAACATATTGTCAGATTCACAATCTGATTTTAAAAAAAGACTTGAAGAGTCAGGTGAGGTGAAAAGGAAACAGATCAGAGGTTAATATCAGAGTGCTACAGTGAGTGGCAGAGGGGGTCTACATCAAGCCGCTCCGCTGCGTCACATGGAAATCTGTTCTGTCAGATTTATGAGAGCTCTTTGTGACTCAGACATTTCATATGCAAATGTTGTGCCTCTGCTTTCTTTTGATTTGATTAGACTATGTGCACACGAGGGTTGTTCAGGCGTAATTGCTTTTCAGGCCTAAATTGTCCCGAGCGTTTTTTGCCGCTCAAAGCACCTGTGTGTACGAGTGTCGGATCAAAGCAGTTGGTGCGTGTGTCAGCTTTGTTTTTGAGTGGGCGTCCTTACAGCGCACAGATTGTCAATAATTGCCTCTTCAGAAATGTCTGTAGCTGTAGTGTTGGGAGAAGAGTTCAGCTTCTATTAAAACGGAGCATTTAAATGACGTTTGTAAAGGTCATTAAAAAAGGCTTTTAATATCAGAGCAATTATCTCGGCAGATGGAAGATAAGTTTTTACACATGATATATGACAGTCTATCCCTCCTTATTTACAGATAATGAGCACATTTGTCTTCATCTTCAGTCTAACATCTTCAGTCTAACTTCAGAACAACCCACACTCTTCTTTACCTTAATATGTTACTTTTATTCTTTTTACTTTTACTGTTAGTCCATGCATATATTTCAATTGTTGGGTACCTTGAAAGATGCAATATAAATCAAAGCTCTTATTATTATTCCAATTATTATTATTACTATTAGTCATAGTCGTATATGTATATAGTATATATACAACTGTCCAGCCCGTTTAACTTTGAAGTTCAAATCTGTGTTAACAGTTCAATAAATCCAGAACAAACAGTAATGCACCAATTCACCTGACTGTCCAATAAAGTGCTGCCTTCAAAGCAGACGGTTGTGTTGTCAAAGCATCTCTCAGAGACCCAACGCGACAGCATGTCCTGCGCTCTTTGTGATATCAAAGTACATCGTGAGGTCACAAAGGAGAATATTTTTAGACCTGTAGCAATCCGGCTGTCTCATAAAAATGACATGAAAGGCTGCATGCCTCAAATGTAAATATTTACAGTGGAGAGGAGCGATCGGTTGAAAAGATACCGTATATAAAAAATCTGTAGTTTTAGTCGATTTTTTTTTTTTTTTGGAGCGAAGCGCACAGTGATATTTAGTGGGGAGGGGTCTAGAAGCCGGGCTCCAGAGCTATAAATGCACCCTGATTCCCACTGGGACAGACCAAATAACAGTAGATCACATCCTCACAGTTCAGAACCAAAGCCTTTCTTCCTGAGCGGGAAATGGATAACTGGAAAATCCAGCTTGTTGTCGTGACTTTTTGCACTTTGCTACAAACCCAGCAGGGAATTTCTTCTGTTGTGGAAGAGGAAAGAGGATTATCTAACGATTGGCAGGTGAGAATCTATCATTTACATATAGTAGTCAATGTGAGAAAGGTTTGTTACTTTAAAATTCTTTTTTTTTAAATAAATAAACTTCATGATATTTTGTCAGATTGAGTCACCGGGCACAGACCTGAGCCTTCAGATTGCTTCACTGATGAAGAGAGCTAAAGCCCTTCGCTTCTATGGACTCATGGGAAAACGTTCAGGTGGCCTCTCTTCACATAACATGAAAATCACTCGTTTAATTTTCGAAAGAAGATCCATTATATTTGTTTGAGTAAACTGAGATAAAACAGATTCACTTGTTACTGTTTTTTTTTTTGGACCACCTCAGGTACTAAGACACCTTTTCAAATAAAAAGACGTAAGTACCTTGATTTTTCTTTCAAATTCCAGTTTCACTGTAAAAGGATCTGAAAAAAAACAAACAAAATTTATAAAACAGAGTAAAGTCATCGTCTTCCTTACATTCATAGGAAATAAAGGAGGGATGTTTGTGGGCCTGATGGGAAGAAGCCTTTCTAGTGGAGGTGAGCACAAACACCAAAGAATAGAACCTATATCCTTTTAAAATATCAATGCGGCTTTATTAATATTACAAAATATCAAATTCAAAAGACACATTTAACAACCAAAAGCAAATGGAGATAATTTCATTCAAATGTTTTCTGTTTTCATTACAGAAACCGTAACCAATATTATTCCGTCAGCAACAACCGCTGAGATGCATGATTCAGAGGAAACACTCAAGCAAGGTATGATTGTATCATTTAAAAACCTGAGGTTGCTTTATTCTTGTGCGCATTCTTGCAGTGATATTGTCAAACGTTCTCTGCAATTTAAAAATATCTAAATTTCATTATCCATTCTCTGGCAGGTTCATCAGAGGAATGGATCCAAATCCTGTACTGACTGAGCTATAGAGAGAAAAAAAAAAACATCACTATGATCTATACAATTTTACACCAAAGACGCGGCTACACCATAATCCTTGAAATACACTCTGCTTACGGCATCAGATCATGCTAACAACAGCTGCAGGAATCCAAAACAAACGTTACCACTATCTTCACAACGCATATTTCTTAAAAGAAATAAAATATCAGTCTGTAAATTCTGCCAAATATCAGTATGCCTTTTTTTTCCTTTTTTTGCATGAGCAAGCAAAAAAAACCATTCACGTTATCCACGTATCGTTCAACATTCAAAGCTTACATGATGTGGGCAGCTTTAAAACTAACAGAACGAAAAAAATAGTTTACCATTACCTCTTTCAAGACAAAGAATCATTCGACTTGGAACGTATGGCGCTTAAAATATAAGTAAATATAAAAGTAAAAAAAAAGTTTCATGACACAAAGAACCAGACTTAAGCAGGGTTAAAAAAGTGAAAGAAAACACTGATATTTTTTGACAGTTTAAAGGTCTAGGCTACTTGCTGGTGATGCAAAGGGTGAGTTACTTCAGTAGCCTGAGGTTCCTGGTGCTCATGTCCCTTTGGGAGGGGTCCACTTTAGCGAGCTTGGGTCGATGGTTTTGTTGCTATTGCCTCGCTTGATCTCCTTTGCCTTCCACTCATCAATTAGGTCCTGAAATGGAGGAACGGTCACAAAGTCACAAATTCAGCCAACAAATACAGTGAAAAAAATTAGTCATCATCCAAGAGGAAGAGTTATATGCAGGAAAAAAGATAAAAAATAATCACATTTATGGACTAATACTCCTTGATATTTTCAAAAGTAGTATTAAAAATCCCTGTACTGTGCTAGTTAGAAGACTAGAGGAAATGTTACAGTGTTTTTACTATCTTGACTCATCTAATTAAAAAAATGAATTAAACTAAAGGTGATGTTTTAACTGTTACAGTAAAATTTCTGAAAGGAAAGTGGGGGAAAAAAGAAAAGAGGCGAAACACGAGAGCCAACAAACCAGCATCTCACCTGTCGTTTCAACACCAGGTGTTTTCCTTTCCAATACTTCAGCATCTGAAGAGACTGTAGTGTGCTCACGATGTCCACCGGATTGACGGCCGTTTCCTGACTGATCTCTGCGCATCGAATAAATATCATAGAAGTACGCAAGTGTGTATGTGTGTCTATGTTCCTGAAATAACCAACATCAACCATAGAGATAAACAGCTCTGGAAACCTGTGGTCTCACTAACCTTTGATGGAGATTTCTTTGCCTTGAAAGTTGTACATGTATCTGAGCAGCACTTCTTTCCAGTAGCTTCGGTAGCTGATGAGGCCCAGGTCAGAGAGAGGCCTCTCAGGTGAACCCACCTTCTCCTCAACCTTGGACAGCAGGTAGCCTGAGCAAAGCACAGAGGACAGTAAATGTATTATGACCACAAGATGAAGGCTCTACAGTATATCTCAGGTGTCTATACTCAATCATCAATAAACTGAGAATACCATTGCACATGTACTTACTGAAGTCAATGAGCATCTTGCCAAAGCCCTGTCTCATGTACTGTGGCATCGTCAGGATACAGGATACATTGTAGTTCAGGAAGGAATTCTTCTCCTGAAATAAAAATAAGGAAAAACATTTTAGGGGCTCCACTATAAAGTGCTATGCATCGTAAAGCTACCATGGCTTTTTTTTTTTTAAATCACCTTAGAAAAGTATCCCACTAAATGGCAGCCAGTGTTGTCAGCCTCAGTCATGACGTAGAAGAGAAATGGTTCCACATCATAATACAGCGTTTTGTGATCCAGGAACAGTTTGGCAAGTAAACAGAGGTTCTGGCAGTAGATCTGACAAATGGCACACAAATAAAATAAAACATAATTATTTCACTGATTGTCTTAAAGGTAACACGTTCCCATCTGTGTTGCCTGCTTTTCAGACATTTTTGTTACCTTATTCTTTTTGCCATCGACTTCAAACACAGATATTGCCCCCTTTCTGTACACTTCATCTCCTGGAGGATGCTTCCACACACACTTTGCCTGCCAAGACACAGACCGTTACTACCATCAAATAACTCAGTGAATAAAAACCACAGCCACTACATACATACATACATACAGGTATACTTGAAGGCTATAATGCACATTTAGATAACATTTAGGTTTATTTAATATGAGCCATCAGTCACATGGTCAAGCATGTGTTCTCATGACAGGTCAAAAGAATGCACTACTAACACTGACTCTCAGCAGTATTTAGCACAATAATAGTGTATGACAGATATAATATGTGCTAGTCTCTGCCTCTGACCATGTGTCGTCTGAGGATGGTCTGGCTCTTCATGTACTTGAGGCAGAACTCGCAGACGTAGAGGCGACCCAGGCGTGCATACTCTTCAGGATAGGGTGAGTGGTACCACGTGTCTAATTCATAGCGGCCAAACAGGATGGTTTTGATCATGTTGCTGCCCTCTGTGATCTGACCCTGGATGCGCAGCTTCTCCTGCAGGAGGGATGACAGGAAGGAAAATATAGTGTCACTGTCAAACTTATTAACTAAAGGGGATATACAGTTTTTTTGCCGATTGTTTGACCATTAACAGACGAAGCTTTCCATTTAAAAGTGATAGATTTAACACTTAAATTGTTAATTTATGTGAGAATAATACTGATGGAAATACAAAACTTCTCATTACCAGGTCTTCAGATGCACGAGCCTGGGCTTTCCTGAAAAGCTCCAGATCATATTCACTGGTGATGTTCTCCAGCAGAGGTTCTCTGGTGTTGCCGTGTGTCTGCCGATGCTCCTGTAGATGACACAGAATGAGCTGAGACCACATACCAGCTAGTACCAGCAATAACAGAAAATGTGGAGTGACAACAAATGAACAACTGGTTGTCAGAGTTCCAGATGTGTACCATGTGCTTTTCTTTTTGCTCCTTCTGAAGGCTGGAGTTTCGCCCCTTTCTCATCTCAGCCACCTGTTCTTTGTATCTGTTCTGCTTCGATGTTGGCGTCTGAAAAGCAGGAGAGAAAACACAGTATATCAGTCATTTACATGGTAACACGAGGGATGGCCACAGAGAGTGTTTTGCAGTTGGCAAGGCACATTTCACTGCCTTTTATTTTGTTGTATCCTACACAAAAATGAACAGCGCAGTCTTTTCACAGTTGCTAGGCAACAATTAAATCCACTGGGATCAGTGCCTTAATAGTGCAACCATATTATTCATATAAAACATACATATAACCAACATAACACCAACTTCTGCAAAAATGAACAACCTGGTGACGAGTTGCATGGCGTGAGTTGTTTTCTTCTTGCCCTTTTGCCTCCTCTTCTTGTTTCTCACGACTGATGGCTTTCACCTAAAATGAGTCAGGGATGGTTTACAGTTTATATATTTTTTTAAAAAACATATGTGTTTCAACAAAAGAGAAGGTTCTTACTTTGCATTCATCAGCAGACAGATTGTGGTAAAGAGGGCAACCTGACACAGCAAAATGACGTTCATGTTTCCCTGTGAGGTGACCTGTCAAACAAAGAAAAGGACATTACGAATACTGATCCTATATTATGATACTAGAATCAAAATCAATTGAAATTCTATCAGTGGAATCAGTTTTACCAAGTGAATTACACCCTGGCGTAGGGCATTTCATGTTAAAGTTGTACGTCTCATGACAGCGGCGGCGCTTAGGTCGATGGGAGAGATCTTTATCTGAGTCTCTGCTGGCTTGGTCTTTGGCCTGGCTCTCATCATGAGAGGCATTGGGGCTGGAAATGTCCAGCTCAGACTCAGACGAGGGAGCATTTCCTGTGGGCGTCAATGGTGGAGATTCATCGTGGTCTGCAGTTCGTTTCAAGTCTGAAGCATCTAAAGCAACAAACAGAAAAAAATAAACACACTTTCAACAGCTAAAGGAAGAGGACTATAAAAACATTATATTTCCTGTGTTGGATATGTCGGCCCACCCTGAGAGCTTTGGCTAAGGCGTGTAGAGGCTCTGGTGAGACGCTGTCTCTTGTGTACGTTTCCATCACTCTCTGAACTATTGGTCTGCTCTCTTTCTGCAGAGGAGTCCGAGTCTTCAGTACCATCTGAACCACTGCCGGCCATGTGTCTCTATTAGGGAAAACAATTTGAGACAACTATTAGAAGACCATATGCTATACGAATCCCATATATAGCTTGCTAATGTAGCTGGAAAACAACAATAACTCAGACACGGTCAAAACGAAAAGTGTGTCAAAAGAAAATCAGTGAGGTTAGCTTGCTAACAACTCTTCTGGACTGTTATGGTCTAACAGACCGACACCAAACTGCAGTTGGAAATGTCAGTGTTTAGGGTTTAGTGGTTACTGGTAAGCTTTCCTTTTGGTGTCATTAACAAATTGCTTCATATAATTTCACAATGGTGGTATTGTTGAGCGTTCGGCAAACATACAGACACCAAAACTTCGTTTAATATGTATAATACTATTGTTTCAATTCTGAGATTCGCTGTAGCTGACTGTGACCGCCCACTAGGGTGTTTTCATCCTAGCTAACATGTTAACGCAATATAAACACAATAAAAAACAACCGGAAGACTCGGATAGAAATGCAGTACTAATATTCTTGTCGGACCGCAGTTAAATTATCGTATTATTAAATAGAATGTGGCGGAATAGTCTCCAAAGGCACAGAAAGGCTGGACCTCCGTGCTAACTTAGCTAATGCTACCCTCTTGTGCGACCTACATTTGTTCTTTACCTGTCGTCTGCGGGGCATTTCCGCCTCGACGAACGGTTCTTCTTATGGACTTTAATAGAAAAACAAAAAAAAAATACTATCCACAGTTTAGATACTAGGGGAAAAGGAAAGTACTCATTGATTTTTCATTTTATTAGGCAGAAGTTTGCGTGTACATAGCGCTGCCAGGACCTCACGCGCCACATTCCCCATAGGCAGAGCAGAGAACTGCATTTCCGGTGTAGAGCGTGAGCCTCCAGATCAGCAGGGGGCGACCCTGTGCTGCTATCCGATCTTAAAAAACAACGCAATATATTTAATTGTGTGTATTGAATACAGATCTAAACAGATATTAAACAATTATATTCATAGACGAGTTGTATATTACTAAAAATATGGCGATGATATTGTTTACTTCATCACCTATTTTTACTCAAAACAACTCAACATATCCTATAACTTATCTTTTTTTTTTTTTAAAGAGTTTAAATTAGATGTTTTCTTTCATGTTTTCAAATACTACATTCTCGAAATTCCCATAAGTTGCCATGTCCTTTTCTGTTTTGTGTCCCCCCCTGGCCCCTGGCCCCTGGCCCCTTCACCCGACGAAAAGCACAGGTGGAGATGGATTAAGTATTGAAGAAGCCAGATAATGCATCTGTTTTCCCGAGAGTTCCACAGGCAGCCTATAAAAGGCAGAGCAATCCCCCCCAACTCCCAACTCCCACCCCCAACAGCTGATACCAACTCCTCCATAAATAGTTCCCAGGGCCTGGTCACTGCATTACAGCACACTGCCGACACAAGCAAACCACACGCTTTGGGCTTTTCCACAGTAAAAAAGAATAAGAGAGCAATTTTTGTTTCGTTTTGTGCAACAACTACAATGAACAAGCCAAAAATTGTCAGACCAGAGGAAAGGTAAGTCCTACCATAACTAATAGAAATGTCCATGTATTAGATTCAGAAGATAAACAGTTTGTTTGTATCTCAACAGCCAGCCAGCGCACGCGGTGTGGTACGACAGAAAAAAATATGTCACCATCAACTTCAAGGTTCAGAAACCTAAAGACGTGTGTGTCGACATCCAGCCGAACAAACTGATTCTGTAGTGAGTTTCCAACAGAGATGGTGTTTTGTTTTTCTTTGCCTCCTGCTTTTTTTTGTGTTGAAAAGAAAACTCATTAAGAGCTGTTCTCTGACTCTGTGCTGCGTCTTTACCACAGCTGTAAAAATGACACAGACGATGTGTTCTACAATGAGCTGTACTTCTACGAGACCGTCCAGATTCATGTAAGCATTCATTTGTTAGGCACAACTGATGGAACAGAAATTGTATCGGCTGATGCATGAGGCTTTTGAGACGTTAAATATGTGTGTGTGCTTTTTGAAAGGACTCCAGAGAAAGAGTCTACGACCGCACCATCAACGTCCTGCTGAGGAAGATGAAGCCTGACTTTGCATGGCCACGTCTCCAGAAGGATCCAGCGAAGGTAAGTCAGAGTTCTAGTGTGCACCAGTCAGTTCTCCAAAGATACTACTATAGTACCCATAATTAACTAATTGAATTGTGTTGAACTGTTGTTATCTCTTCTCAGCCCAGTTGGATTTGTGTAGACTTTGATAACTGGAGAGACTGGGAGCATGAAGAAGATGAGGGAAAGGAAGAGTACGATAGATACGCAGATGTAAGTGAAGTAATAAAAACAGCTAAATTCCATTGTAAAGAGGTCAATTAAGTTGCTTTTCTGAGGTTTTGGATTTAGTTGGCTGCTTGTGCGCCTTGTTTTCTTTTTTCAGATGATCCAAGAAATGGCTGCGGGTAATAAAGGACAAATACCAGATATGGGCGATCTTAGTGATGTAAGCACTCAGCTCTATGAATATAACTTACCTGTTAACAGGAATTTTCTGCAATATATATACATAAAAACTCATACAGTATGAACTATTGAATGTATAACTGTTGATATGAATCATTCTTTACCCCACAGTCTGACTGAGACCCACAGAAACCTCCTCTCCTGTGTTTACCAACGCTTGTACTATTTGCTGATGATTGGATGCATTATTGTCCAAAATGCTATTTTTACGTAAAAGTAATATTTTCTATTTGGTTATTTATATTTTAGTCTAATGATGGATTATTGTCATGTTCAATAAAAAAGTTTTATCAACGGTGATCCAGTGTTGACTTGCATTTTATTATATCCTAATAATTATATCCTAATAATAATTTTTTTAAAAAAAACAACAGAAAAACAGAGTTATTTATAATGTATTTTAGACAAAATAGCGACGAAAAAAGTTTTCAATCACAGAAAGAAACGAGACGCCAAAATGTAGTTACCAATTTGAACCACCGGAGGGCAGCATAGAATGTAAAGAAAGAAACCCATTGGAAACCAAAGTCGGCGTTACTAAGATTGGCTCAGTTTTGTACCCGTAGAAACCTGACAGCTGCAACTGAGTCGCTTGCGGTTTAGTACCAGTTATAACTTTTCATTTAGAAACACTCCACAATGGCTTTTCAATGTCAACGACACTGCTACATGAGAGAGGTATGAAACTGTTTATTAATGTTAAAGTGTTTGAAAATACGCGAAAACAGCGTTCATCCTCTGCAGAGGCTGTTAGCATGGTTGCTAAACACAGTTAACTGCACTGTACTTGCACCGCTTTTATTATGTTATAAGCACCGCTCATAACATGGTTTGTACTTTAAACTCATTTAAAGTGTAGTCAGTAATGCAATGTTACGTTTACACAACAGGTCGTGTTTAATTAGCACATTCATTGATTATTGATTGTGTGATCTTCATGGAAGAGGTGATAAATGTGACATGTTTTGTTATTGCCTCTTTAGTTTGTTACTTGTGTAGCATCCTGTTGTCCAGCTGAGTTAAAGCAGGAAGTCAATGGAAAGAAAGAGACTCTGAAAGGGTTCAACGTCAAGCTCCAAGACACCATCTTGTTTCCAGAGGGAGGTGGACAAGTAAGCTGTTTTTTGCAACATGCTAATATTTAATATGTGTTTCAGTTTCTACATGAGGAGATTATTAAAGGCCGTACAGTGTATTACCCTAATGGTAAGTTGTGTCTTCCTTCAGCCGGACGATCACGGGCTGATCGGAGACGTCCCCGTCTTGCGGGTGACGAGACAGGGACCAGAAGCCGTCCACTTTGTGAGGTCACCTCTGGAGGTTGGACAGGAGGTCCACGTGAAGGTGGACTGGGAGAGGAGGTTTGACCACATGCAGCAACACTCAGGTCAGAACCACTAAGCAGTAACTGTTATTATACATTATTATACACATAAAGCTACAGCTGTTTTCTTCCTGATTATTAGGTCAACATTTGATCACAGCACTGGCAGATGCAATGTTTGGATACAAGACCACATCCTGGTACTTCACCTCTGCACAGACTCATTTCCCTCTAAACATAAAAAAACTCGACTCACAGTTGTGTTTGTTTGTTTTCCTTCAGGGACCTGGGGCGTCAGAGAAGCACCATTGAGCTGGACACACCATGTGTGAAGCCTGCTCAGCTCCAGGCTCTGGAGGAGGCCGTTAACGAGAAGATCAGGGCTCATGTTCCCGTCACTGTTCAGCTTCTCTCCAAAGATGACCCTGGTGTGGAAAAGGTAAAATAGTTACATTATTATTATAACTAACTCAGAGTTTCAAAAATATCGTCATGTACTCTCCAGTTGAATATGATTTTACACCCACATTGTGTTGTGTGTACCAGGTTCGGAGTCGAGGGCTGCCAGAGGACCACACAGGGCCGATCCGGATAATTGATATCGAAGGCATCGATGCCAACATGTGCTGTGGGACCCATGTTTCTAACCTCAGTCATTTACAGGTAGAACTAAAAAAAAGTCCAACAGTACAAAGATCTTTTAGTTAGTAGCATCAGTTGCATCTGAGCTGATTCAGTAAATTACTCTTTGTGGCCTTCATTTTTCTTTTTCTGTATTCTAGGTGATAAAACTACTGGGGGCCGAGAAGGGAAAGAAGAACAAAACGAACCTGATCTTCTTGGCAGGAAACAGAGTGCTGAAGTACGCAGAGAAAAGCTACAGCACAGAGCGATCGCTGGTCTCCCTCCTGAAGTCAGTGCAGATCAGACACGATAAGAGTCGTCAGTGTGATTTAACCTCATTCAGGATGTTAGAATGAAAAGTCACTGTTCATGTTCTACAGAACGGGACCTGATGAGCACGTGGAGGCAGTTGACAAGTTGCAGAAATCTGTTAAACTGCTGCAGAAAGTAAGCGTCCCTTCATCAGATGCTCTCTCACTGCCTGTACTGCTATACAGCTGATAACTGAATATTCTTTTCCACACACGTTTTTGTCCTGATCATCATAACGTCCTTTTGCAGACGAACCTGACCCTGCTACGAGACATGGCCGTCCTCATCGCTCAGAATATTAAGAATGACCCCCACAGACGCAGCTTCTTCAGCTTGCACAAGTAAAACGTTTCTCAGGCCTGATGCGTATGCATCTATACATTGTCTATACACCTTTCAAATAACCCAGACATGTTTTTCTTTCTTTCTTTTGTATAGAAAAGAGGGCGACAATGAGTTCATGAATATAATTGCCAACGAGTTAAACACAGAGGTAAGATCATAACCTGCTGAATTTATTTATTATTATAATTTCATATTAAATCTTGTGATTTATGCTCTTAGGAAACCTTAGTCTTCCTCACTGTTGGCGAAGACAAGGGGCCGGGTTTGTTTCTACTGGCTGGACCCAGTGGACTAGTGACTGAGATGGGACCACGGTAAGAGAAGCCACCGCAGTCATTTAGCTTCTGCTTGTCAAATGAAAGATGCACGTTGGTTATCTAATGTTCTCCGTGCTCAACAGGGTGTTGGAGATGCTCCAAGGCAAGGGGGCAGGGAAGAACGGACGTTTCCAGGGCAAAGCCACCAGCCTGGCGAGGAGAGGAGAGGTGGAGGTTTTCCTGCAGCAGCACTGCAAACATCACACCTCAGAAGAAGAATAAACCCAGCAGTGGTTCAAACCACAGACGCCTGTTAGAACTGCTCAGGGGACACACACACAACTATCATCCATGATGGATAGTTTATATCTTTTGGTAAATGATAGGGGTGTAAGATAGAGCCAAAAATCCAGATTTTAAAAAAATATATAAATATTCGATCAGGTTAATCTGGCAATATTCTTTAAAATGTGATTTTCATTCACACGTTTGAGGTAATTTACTTCAAGTCCCTGGAGCTGAGATACAAATCATGCATCATTCTTCAGGGAAGAAATCATAGATACAGACATTTCTTTCCTCTGATGCTGTTCTGCATATCATGGAAGAAACAATAAACAGACAGAGATATCAAAACATTCTTTTGGTTGTATTTGACAGGATTACATTAAGTGGTGAAGAAGTTATGCCATCTTATAGAACTGTCATGTAATAAAGTAGTGACTCTCATCATTTATATACAGTTGCAGCATAAATATAACCACAATCAACTTTTGCACACAATTTCTATAACAAATAAAATCTGTACTTTATCACAGGACTGTTGGATCAGATTGCATAACACTACACAGACAGTTTGATCCTCGGATTACTGTGTGTCTCTCTGTGTGTGTCTGTGTGTGTGTGTGTGTGTGTGATAAAAGCTGTGGTTTGTGTGTTACCAGTGCGTGTCACAGTGTAGCGGTGGAGACAAATCTTTTGTGGTAAAATAATGTCGATATAGTGCAAATGTGCAAGCAACCCATCCCCATTTATAAAACACTATAGGCATAAAAAACAGACAATGCATCCAGAACGTGTTGTGATGTTGTTTGTCCTGAACAGTTTCACTGCTCCTCCATGGTGAAGCTACTGCAGAGGCTTCACTATCTTCATTGAGATGTAGTTCTGAAACGTGAAAAGCAAATCATTGTCTCTGGCCTTCAGAAGCGACCCAGTGCTTGTGTGACCGTGTGCGTTTGACAGTGTGCGCTTACCGGTAAAGAGTACAACAGGATGGCAAGGAAGAGGATCACTATGATGAGGATGATGAGTCCGATGAAGAGGCACCTGAACCTTCTCCACACAATGAACTTCATGGTCTTACACGGGTTGGTGAACCAGAAGAAGGAGGTTTCTGGCCGACTGATGACAGAAAGAATCATTTCCTAACATCACCTCAACAGTCCCACAATGAACCAAACAATGTATGTGTGTGTGTGTATATATATCTACAGTTTAGTTTGACATCATCATTGTCATCACTGAGGTCTTACTTGGGCGGGTCCAGTTGTGGGTTCATGTTGGGTTCGTCTCGGCCTTTTCCCGCAGGTCTCTCGTCTGCATCGGTTTCACTCACAATCTCCAGCGTCATCTCCACTTTGCCCTGCGAACGCCAGACGAGCAAACGCAACAAGCGTGACACACACGTCTGAACAGGTTTCTGTTGACACGCGGAGAAGAAGTCTGTTCATACTCACGCCCAAGACCTTCTTCCCGCCCTGCTCGATGGAGCACGGCCACCAGCCTCTGACAGACTGCTGTGCAAACAGAGACTTGGCCTGCTCCGGCTTGCGTGGACCTCCCACATCCAGAACATCCATCATCGTCAGGGAGCACTTCTCCGGGGTCTTGGCAGGACCCACCATGTCTCGCAGATCCAGCTCCAGCGTGCCTGCGATCACAGTGTGGCGGTTTTATAACGTGTCTAAGTCGAGATCTTGGTTTCACCATAAACGCAGTCTCTTACCGAGGTAATCGTCTGGCGAGAATTTGTCGTTGTCCCATATTTGAACAATCAGCTTGGGGGGGATCCTGAACTCTGTTTTGTCAAGGTTCCAAAAGTGCTCCTGGTGGAGACACAATGTTTAGATCAACAATTACACAATGCAGCAACGTCCAGCCTGAACCCTGTACAATAGTTGAGGCAAGACGCACCTTCTTGGACACGAGGCAGAGCTGCTCAGCAGGCAGGAAGTCAAAGCCAAAGACGAACCTCCAGTTAAAGTTACCGTCTCCGTCCAGTGAGCGGTAATGGACGTCAGTCTTCTGCTTGTCCTCCTCCATGCCTGGCATCCAGCTGGAACGTCATGTCAATGTAATCATTCATCTTCCTGTCTCGTTTCCATCATTTTTAAATCTCTAGAAATCATCCAGAAGAAGACTGGAGATTTTTTGACCTACCCTCGGACGTAGATGTCGCTCATGCGTTCTCCAGTGATGCTCGTCTCGTCTAAGGTCACGTCGGTGGTGTTCCAGATGACGACGCGCAGGAAGTACCTGCACATTCAAACACAGTGGACGTTAGCACAGTGGGTGGTATCAAACGTGACCTGTGACAAAGGTCAGAGGGAGCTGCACGGTGCTCACTTCTTTGGCTTGCGTGGCGTGATGTCAAAGGGGGGGCCGGGGGGGCCGATGCTCTTGGGGAAAACATCCACCCACATCTGGAGCCGCCCCTGCAACAACAAAACAGTAAAAGGTCACACAAAAACAGCTGCGTTTAAAAAAAATGTAGGTGGATATTTTTATGGCGCCTCACCTGAGAGAGGTTGGGCTGGAAGGAGCTGTAAAGGGTCCTGGTCTCCACGTGTTCGGGGACGAGGACCTGTGTTCTGAGCACATGCAAACAGAGCCGCTCTCGGGCCGGACCCAGGTGTTGGTGAATTTCCTTGTTGTTCTCTGGATGGGGCAGATGTTGCATCGAGTGAGACTCACGCATCAGGAACAAAGTTAGCAATAATCGTTAGGTTCTGGTTGATGAGCGTTACCAAACTGAGCCAGCGTGTAGTCTTTGCCGTTGAAGGTGAGTGAGTTGCCGTTGTCCTCAGTCCTGGGTTTGGAGAGGCCTTTTAGACGAGCCAGGTTCTCCAGGATCTCAGATGGCTTCAGCTGGTCCCTCCACTGGTTAATACCAGAACTAAGATGGCAGCAGACACAGATTGAGACTCAGTGTTTTGTTTTTTTTTAACTATTTGTGTTTCTTCCGTTTTCCTTACATGCAGTATGTTTGTGGGAGGCCACAGTAGGAGTTATATCTGGACAGGAAGCGGTTCTCCAGGTCGATCACGGTCTCCCCGACCTTCTCATCGCGGCTCAGGAGGTCAAAGTCATAAACAGAGATCTTCAGGTCCTTGTCCTGGGGCAGGAAACACGTCATCTCATACATCCTAACCAAAAAAAAAAAAAAAAAACAGAAGAGGAGTCAGAGAAGTGTGAAGGTTCAATCATTTCCTGATTCTACATGAGTGTAAATGTCTTCATCCACAACATTTACCGTCCGAACACTGGGTTGATGGTGTTGGCTAAGTAATGGTCTCTGTCTTCGATGGTGTTTCTTCCCAGAGAGATCTTCATGTATGGATCACACTGAGCCAGAAAGGAAAGACAAGTTCAAGTGTTGCGTTTATTGTGTTGCTTTTATTGCTGGTTAAATATAGAATAAATATATAGATTAAATATAGAGTCATCCTCACTCTGCCATTATTGTCTTTAGGTTGCAGGTCTATGGCCCGGACCACATAGATCCTGACCAGGCACTCCTGAGGTCCACTATCTGGCAGCTCCCGGAACTGCCGTCGGGGAGGAGCTACACCCGGGTCGTCAGACAGAGGGTACACCTTGAATGACCCCTACAGGGACAGGTGACATAAAGCAAGTGAGACTTCACTGTAAATCTGAAAACAGCTGGTCTGAATCTCCAGGGTTTGCTTCATGCCATTATTATTATTATTATTATTATTAAGTACCTTCAACTCTCCGACCACTGTGGGGTCCTCGTCCCCGTTCTCGTTCTTGCCTCGCTGCAGTCTGAAGGTGCTGCAGAAATCCGTCAGCCCCCTGAACTCCGTCACGCTCTCCAGTTCACACTCGTACACCTGACAATGCACCATCACAGCAACACATTAACACATGATCTGATGTCCTGCAGTACAACACGCCGGTGAGTCGGGGCTGTGACTCACTCTGAGGGTGTCATATCCTTTCTTGAGGTAAGGGCCACATTTCTCATGGTCCCCGGTTGACGCGTAGAATTTGCTCCACCAGTCAACAGTCTCCTTCTCCTGGTGATTGAGTAACACAATGTTAATACACATGTGTGTGTGTGTAATTCTCCCTTCCTGGGATTAGAATGGGAAAAGCCAGTGGTTGTTCTCTGGTTAATAAACACTCACCTTCTCTGCCAGCTTTGAGGACAGGAGACGAGACGTGATAAGACAAAACAAAACAAAAGTTACTGGTACACATGTACGTCCAGCACATCAACAAGAAGCACATATGTTCAGTACACACAACATGTTGTCAACACGGTGAAAACGTGAATTATGGTGCAAGAAATGTGATCAATGAAAAGGTGCAATTTGACAATTTACATGAAGTGAGTGAAACAAGGGCGCAACATTGAAGGTGTATTTTGGCCAGCTGTAGTAAGCACCCAGGCCTGCAGGGGGCTCTTCAATAACTCCACCTTTCCCAACACGGCAGTGGTGGTTTCATAGAACATACACAAAAATGTATATGAAATATTTTAAAAATATATTAATCTTTGTGAACATGTTGGAGATTTGACAATGTAAGAAAAGCAGCTATTGGTTATCACCTTATATTTAATAACCAGACAGATAATAACCCTCATTATTATGTCCAAATGCCTGAGGGCCTACTTTCATCCCATCTAACATGTTACGCCCCTGCTGTGCAAAAAAAAAAAATGTGCTCATTAGATTAATGTTTAAATGACAACACATACACTGACGACACCGTGTCATTATAATGAGGCAGCTGGAGGCAGCAGCAGCTGTGGATTAAGTGATCGCAGCCGTACAGTGTCATTGGTTCCCAGCCACGCGAGTTAGAAAGCTACAACACGTGATCATACATACAAAGTGGGAGGTGGGAGAAGCCATTTTGTTGACAGCAGCTGACATGCTGTACATGAACTGTAAGCCAGAGTGATACAGTTTACAATACTTGGATAATGTTGTGCCTAACAAACACAGGCAACCTGATATGCTTGGTGAAAGAGTAACAAATAAAGTGACAAGTTAAGGTGGAATTGGTAATTGGTGGTGGGCGGAGTTTACCTGAGCTTCCAGCAGCTGCCTGGACTCCTCCATGTTGATGGAGACGTGTTTGTAAGGCGACGCCATCATCAGAGCCACTGTCAGCGAGGAGACAGACAACTGTCAGGACTGCTGGGTCAGCAGATTCAGGAGAGTCTGAGTCGTGTGGGTGTGACTCCTTACTTTTGGAAGACATGGCTCCTTCTGCTGTGATGATATTCGGGTCACATCTGAACTCCTCCAGGGACGTGATGGTGCACTGACCAACCACAGGCTTCCTGCCGAATGGACGGTGATCGATCACCTTCAGCACAACAGGCGGTGTGTACATCTCATCCTTTGGAAGCAGCTGAGGAAATGCCAGGAGACAAGTTTTCAATTCGGGGCAGTTGTTTGTTTAATTCCCACACACACACACACACACACACACACACACACACACACACACACACACACACACACACACACACACACAGGGCTTACGTAACCCTGCCATTACCACTTTAATGAAGAGGACGGAGCTGGGGAAGTTGGGGCTCTTTTTCATGTTCTTGATGACGGCCGACTCCACCCTCTGCCCCCCACACTCCACCACCAGGCTGGGTGACGTCACCGAGGCCAGCTGGTAGGACTTCATGTTCCTCAGACCCCACGCCAGAATCTGGACACACAGATGCACCGAACGAGGACGATGTAGAGGCTTTTAGATGAATGAGTAAAGACTGACGGCGTTTGGAGTTGTGCGTTACCTCCACGGCAGTGAGCTGCACCACAGGCCGGATGCCCTGCGGAACCATGTAGAGGTTCTCTGCTCTCTTTGGAGGAACCAGGGGAAGATCTGACATACCAGGCTGAAGAGACAAGAACATGGATTACAAACTATCACAAACTATTACATTACTGTAAAATAGCTTGGACCTTCATTGCAAACCTTGTCTATAAGCATCAGCTCAGCAGCCAACAGAGCCTCCCCTGCCTTCTGCCCCTTCTGGATGATGGGATGCCACAGAAGTTTAGGTGTCTCATCCACGCCTGGACTCAGTTTCACCATGGGGACACAGACAGAACGACCCAGCAGCTCATCCTTCCCCTACACAGACAATAATATGGCACAATTATAATGCATACTAATGAGAAGGTGCTGAGGTCTTCAAAGAAGGTATGAAACGTGAATTTATTTCTTCATGACCCACCACTTGGTCGTGGTCGTAAAACTCCACCACGACTTTAGGGGGCTGCTGTAAAATCTTCTGAGGGTCTCCATAAATCTCCACGTTGTTAAAAATCAGAGTCTGGTCCCAGGTCGGGTTGAGAGTCGCTTGCAGCTTCTCTGTCGTCTTACTGACGTGCAGGAAGGAGACGTGTGCGTATGGATCTGTGACGGAACCGAGAGAGCCGCTTTATTGTTTATCATCTGAAGAGTCCAATTAGTAACGATTTCATAACATACAGATTTAATTGTCAAATAGAATCTTACCAGAAAAACTATCCTTGTCCATAGATGTCAGGTTCCGAGCCTGATAGACGTAGACACGCAGATGGTACATAAATGACCCTGTAATGGGGGAAACACAATAATATCTATATATATAGTATATATATATATATATATATATATATATATATATATGCTTTGCACGTCCATTGGCGTCTGCGTCACTCACTGTCAAAGGAGCAGGATACAGTGGGTGTGTTGGCCCCAAACAGTTTGGAGGCATCGGCCTTGGAGCCTTTCTCCTTCTCCTCAGTATCAACACCCTGCAGAGTAAATGTTCACCGATGTGTTCAGTGTCAGAGCAAATGTTTGCTCACTTGGTGGTTTGTGTATTTAATTCTTATATACATAGCATCTGGATACTCACCAGTGCGCCCTCTAGCTGGAAGATGGCAGAAGCTCCCAGGCGGTCCTCTGGTCCCATCTTCCGCCTCCAGCGCCTGCGGCGGAACGTATCCGAGGAGCGCTCCTTCCTGTGGAACTTCCAGCCAATCAGAGAGGAGAATTCCCATCCCTCTGGATCACCGTCATCCCGCCTCTGCGTTTAAAGACAAGCGTGTAGCTCAAACTTAATAATAATAATAATAAGAATTAATAATAATAATAATCAGAGCTGCGTCCTATTTAAAAAGGCCTGACGTGATTTAAATAATTGAACGTTATTGTCCGGCAGCGCTGACCTCAGCACGTTTTCCTGCAGGGAGCGCTGCTCTCCTGCGTGGCCTGACCAGCCGTCTCCTGCGGTGGACGTGGTACATCTTCTCTGTGGGGACCCAGGACCGAGGCTTGTCATCCGGGGGAATGGTCACGCCGTACTCCCAACCTGCAGATCACAAGCACGTGGACTTTAACCCAATCAACATAAACAATCTCAATCACATAATTAGACACTAATTAGACTCACTGCTCTTCTGACTAAACCAACAAAGGCTGCTTTCTACTTTTTTAGCATTGGATGTATGTCAGCACCTTGATCATCCACAGCTCTGTTGATGTCCACAGTCCACTCCTCCTCCCACGTCCAGCCCTCAGGACACTCAAACTCTCCAGGGTTACGACTCTTTTCTCCATTCTGCACAACACACAGTCTCTGTTAGCGCCACACACTCACGCCTTTGTCATTTGTGTCCATCACATATTTCCAATTAGAGGGTGGAAAAAGTACGTTTAATAAGAAATGTATGGTGTTGTGTTCATATGCACGCGTGTGTGTGTTGCAGTGACAGAAACAGCGTGCTGCTCTCACCACATCGGTGAACGGCTCAGCAGCAGCTTTCCACTCCCTGCCCGGGAAGCGGGTCTCGTTCTGGTAGACCTCGTCCATGAATTCCGTGTGTCCTGCGTCCGCCTCCGTCAGCAGACTGAAACACAGCGGCGGACGCACGCCGCGTCGCAACCCGAGTCAGACGCATACAGAAATGTACATGTGGAGCAGGCACGTGACAGTGGTTTTCAGTCAGTCGTTTCCCATGGCATAACCATAAGCGGAATGTTTACATTTATGTGGTCGAAAGAATACGCAGTCAAATCAAACCACCAACTCAAAGCAAAACTTTCACTTCCCATTTACACTCACGCTCTTTCTGGGTCAATGAACCAGTCTGCCTCCCACTCCCACCCTCTGGGGGGCATGAAGTACTCCTGTTTCAGCTTGAGTTTGCCGGTTACGTCTGAATATTTGTGGCGTCCCACCAGCCCTGTGGTCCCCCAATTCCCAAACACCTTGGCCTGGTTCTCGTACTGTACAAAAAAAAAACCAAAACTATCATAAGGATCAGCAAGTTCTAAATTTATATGACCTGAGTCGAATGTACAAGATGGTATTTCTTGATTTATTTAAGCGCCGTACCAACTCGGCGAACACACTGAAGGTTCCCTCAGAGAAGGAGTTGAACTTCTTTTCATTAGCAGACAGACCCAACCACATGTTGACTCGAATCTGAACCGGCACCTTCAGTCCCTTGTCCTTGTCCATGGGATACTGAGGATTATGGGGGGGGAAAAATAAATGATAACACATCGACATCTTGTCGTTGTTTTGTTTTGTTTTGTTTTGTTTTGAAAAAGACCCGTACCTTTAAAAAGATGGCGTGTGTCTTGCCGCAGTGTTGACCGCAGGCCTGCTCGCTGTACGTGGAGAAGAGGATTTGGTGAGCGGGGATGCGGCTGTAGGCCACTCGCTTCTCCCCCCGCAGCATCCAGATGATAACGTCGGGCATGCTGTTCTGAGGCTGGACGCAGTCAGAGGAGGAACATGTGATACCCAACGTAGACCAGAGTACATGACATCATGTGTACGTGAAGTTTATTAGTACCTCCTCAGCCAGCACTTTGAGCCTGTCCACCCAGGACTCAATGTCGGACACAGTGTCTCTGATCTCCATGGCCTCTGCTCTCATGCGCCTGGCTCCATCCTGGATGCTCTTCAACGCCGCGTCTCGCAGCTTTTTGAGCTGGATGTCCAGTGATGTCAGGTTGGAGCGGCCCTCCAGCTCTGGTATGGGGAAACTGGGGGAGAGAAAGTTACTCTTAGTACAATTACTACTTCTCACCAATTAAAACAACGAATCAAACATGAATTGAGTTTTGCTGACTCATGTGTTTCATCAAAAATTTCAATACATTAAAAAAGATGCCTCTGCTCACCTTTCTAAGTCTTCAGTCAGCTGAGTCAGCAACTTCAGCCACACCTCGACCAGTTGGTTGTCTGGGACTTTAGCCAAGATGGCGGTTTTAAAAGCCTCCAGGTTGGATTCCTGAAACGCCAACAAAACGGGGGTTGGGGATTACGCTCTGGTCCTAAACCCCCTGACGGACTCATGCTGGAACACGAGCTCACACTTTACTTCATCCTTTGATTATGATATATTGGCATTCCGTCACAAACTAGAGTTTTTGAGGATTGCAGAGGATCAGGGTGCATTACCAGGCGGTGAGTAATGTAGAGGATGATGTTGACAGTGTCCAGGCGGTGGCTGATGTCTTCCCAGAATGACGTAACCACCACCACTGGCTTGGTGTTTGCCCAGGGCAGGTAATAGTAATGGTTGCCTGGAAAAATTGCATTCAAAACAGGTTTCACAAGTTTGATTTAAAAAAACAAAAAAAAACAATCAAGTCAGTCAATGTCAGCTAACAGCTCCATCGCTCACCATCAAATACAGCACAGCTATACTGGGTGGTGGAGGCCAGTGGTTTGCAGGTGGCGTCCAGTTTGTTGCCGTAGTTACCGATGCTGACCTCAAACTGGATCGGTTCTCCAGGTTCCTGAATCATGGTTGCGCTGTGGAAGACTGCGCACAGGCAATACTTCCTCCTCCTCTGGTATTTCTAGGTAAATGGAAAAAAAATATTTCTACCATATAGTATATCAACCACATTTATAAATAATATACATAAATGAATGGTTATAATACCTGTGCCACCAGGATGTCATCGTTGTGGATACTGTCCACAGCTTTATCTACTTTGCCCTCCAGCTTTGTGGACAGTTGGACCAGGATCCTGCCCCGGTACGCCACCCCTTCTCCCTGTGTGATGACAACAACAAATTACAGGTGACGCCAACATTTGTCGAGAAGTAAGAAGCCAATCATGTCCACGTCACTACCTTGCCAAGATTGAGGTCATCGTAGGGGTCTGGCAGCCCGGTGAACTCTCGGGGGCTGCCGTACAGGTTGACAAAGCAGGGCCCGAAAACAGGCAGGAAGCCCACCTCAGAGTCCCCCGTCTTCGCTGGAGTTCAAAACAAATCTGGATTAATCGAGTCTTTAATGGACTCAGGCGAACCACAGCAAAGCTTTAGTGTTAGTGTGTCGGTGATGCTTTATTGGAGGAAAGGGGGGGTGGTTGTGATGGACAGACTGGGGTGGAAAGCAAGGGGCCGGCGCTGCGACAACACAACAGTTACAACGCTCAGGTGCTGGTTCTAAGGTGCAATTAGCAAAGCTTCGTTTTGCAGTGTGCACACAGAGGACTGAAGGTTTTCAGCAGACCGGCGTGCACAGCATGCTTTATGCCTTAATGCGTCACATCTCATGCAACACAGAGCAAATCAAAAAAAAAAAAAAAAAAAAAGAGCGTGGGTGAACCTTCATACGCTGACATATCCCCTTTTCCTGCATGTTCCTCTATGCCAGGAGAAAAAGGACAATTTACAATTGTGCAACAATAAATATGTTGGCCGAGATACAAATGTTATGTTTTCCTGTTTTCCTAAATAAAATACCTTCTATCTCTCCACCAGAGGAGGCGATGCTGGCGAGGTTCAGGTAGGTGGTGCCAACAGCATCATTCCCCGTCAAACGATCCCTGCAAACACACACACAGCAACTTCACACTGTGTACACACACACATACACACACACACACACACACACACAACTGCACTTCTTTCAGTTTGTCAGAGGGAAAATCTGCAGAATCTAGTATCTAAGTGAGTTTTCAACACTGTTTTTCCGACCTCCCCTCTTATCCGCACTCATTTCCCCTCAGCCTTCCTGGACCCGACTTATCAGACTGCTCCCTCACGCACACAAACGCACAGTGATGAAAATGAACTGTGAACAATGTGGTGCCAACAGGATCCCAGTGCATGTTGTTGAGGGAAGGGAGGGGCCTTATTCTCATGTGGTTGGTGCCAGGGCATGGACACACACACTCACACACACACACACACACACAATGCAGCTGACCACTTTTTCCAACCTCAAATGCCTCATCTCGTTCTTTACTTCCTAAACAGGACTTTACTTACCAGTCAAAGACGGTCAGTTTGACAGACTCACACATGGAGGGGAACTACGGGGCGAAGAAAAACACACATTACACAATAAGACCGAAAAAGTGTTATTGATATCTATGATTCTCCATGGTTTCGTCCTCGTTACCTTGGCTTGCAGATGAAGTACTTGGTTCCACTCTGGGTTTGCGTTTTTCTCGATTATCTGAGTACACAGCTGCGGAAACAGCAAAACCACACGTCAGCGTATCTTCTACTGGACCACGCTATTCCGCCCTGCGTTTAAAAAGACCAACGACGAGGACCAACCTTTCTGCCCGCGAAGCGAGCCTCCAGGAAAGGATCCACCAGGTTCTTCTTGTTTTCATCTCCTCCAAAAAGTCCCTTCAGGTTCTGGACAAATGCATCATCCACTGAGAAGAAAAGAAAACGACGAGGGGAGTTTATATAAAATCAAGCAGAACTGATGATCACATAACTACTGTGCCATTCTGAATCTGTGGATCATCTTACTCTGAGGAACGTCCTCAGCTCTGAACACCTTCAGCGACAGCGTGGCCCATCGCAGGGTCACACCGGCCGGCACCAGCATGTTGCTCTCGATGTCGTCCAGGTCGTTGTTTGACTCTCGTTTCTCCACCTTCACGTGTACAGAAATAGAGAAAAGATGAGTCAGAGGTGAAGCCACCTGATTTCCATGTGGAGAGAAGGACCAGCCGTGGAGAATGAGCGTGTGTGTGTGTGTGTTGTACCGGAGGATCATCTCCGGCCCCCATTACGAAGAGGCTGACTTTGAGGTAGCCTTTAGCCCCAGAGCTGGAATCATCTGGGTCACTCAGCAAGAGCCACTTCCTCATGACACAGTGGCCTGCAACGAATCAAACACATGAAGACATCAAAAAATCCAAAAACAAAAGAATTGTGCAAATGTCGGTGACGTGCAAATCTAATTAGTGGTTTGTGATAAGCTTACTTGGTTCATCATAAACATAACCAACGTCCAGCTGTGTGAGAGAGCAGAACAGGATCAGTCAGACGTATATATATAATGAAACATTTATACATATAAACCATCATGAGAGGAGGAAATGAGATCGCGTACCTTGAATTCCCCCATGAGACTGTCTGCCCTCAGCGAATAGGAATCATACACCTGCAGAGCAACATTACAGTTTATAGACATATGCATATAAATATACTGAAATGTGACACGCATCACACTTACCCTGAAGCTCATGTTCGCATCAAACAGATCTGATGGTAGCATGTGGACGTTGTAGAAGAACATCTGGAAATAATGTAACAAAAATAAGAACTTGATAGAAGAAATATAAACAGGCCGTCATTCCATGTTGAATCTGTCACATGGTTTTAGTGTGAGAGTAAAGGGATGGTACCTCGTCAAAAAAAGGGTTGTTTCCCCTCCTGATCCTGGTCCTGTGGGTCTGTCCACACACACTGACCTTCACCACTGGCTTGACGTTGTTCCCGGACAGCTGACGCGCCTCGATGATGCGGATACGGATCTGAGAGGCAGTGTGAATGGAGTTGAATGTACGTGATCCATGCGAATATGAAAACGATATAAACATATGAACATGTAAACACGTTTACCTGGAAGTCCTGAGGTTTATTGACCAGACGGTGGCGGTTTTGTGTCCTGATCAGCCGCTGGCGGAGGGTCCCAGCCTGACCAGTGGGTGAGAGCCCCCCCGCAGGGCTACTCGGGCCCCCATCTGGTGTCACATCACCCTCCTCACCACCACCATCACCCCCATCGCCAGCTAATCAACAAAAAGGACAAAATCATCCAAACTCAAAAAAGCACACCTCTCATTGAATATTTCCCGTAACTGCGTAAACCTACCAGCATCCATTGTGGTATCTCCAGTTTGAGGGTCATTGGGGTTTGGTGCAGCATTGGGTGGAGGATCATAGCCAATCACAAGGCTGATTGTGGCCTGCAGCGAAAAAACAAAATAAAGACACCTCTCCAAAATAAAAGACAGGGCTCTATTTGTGTCCATCTTAGTTTCTACTGACGGAAAACACAACTTACTCCAGTGCTCTGCCCACTTTCGCTGGCTAACGGCACGTTTTTGGACGGGATGGTTCTCGCTTGGCCTGAGGCGAGGTCTCGCAAAGAGATTTTGGTTGATCCAATGAATCTGTCAGGAAAAACACAGCAGGGAAACGCGCACACGTTATCATGATATTGATATTTATTATCAGACATTGTTTCTTGAGGTCTATAACGTGAACGTTTGCTCAGTAATCCATTATTATATTCTCACTTACATAGGCTACGAGGAGTGAAAATGAAGACGCGGGTGTCAGAAACACTTGTGTGCACTGTAATTCAGTCGTTTCAGGCCATACGGAATGAGCTAGTGTTTGTGTGCTAAAGTCACATTCACAAAGAGGGGCATGTTAGTCACCACCCAGAGCTAACAGGCCGTGCCTGCTCAGACAAACAAACGCACCTCGGGAGCCAGCACACAGTCATCACAGCACAGACGCCACCAACCAGTAAATCTACAGCTCCTTAACGAGCTTCCTGCTCATGGTGAAATGGACAAACTGGATTTTTTTTTTAATTAAAAGGAAGTCATGTGACCACCAGCTGTTTGAAAGCATAAACAATAAACCTGAAGACTCATTCGCCTCATAAAATGTTTTGTCATTATCATCTGGATTAAGCTTCTCGGCTAAGACACAAACGTGTCTCCCACTGTCTGTGAACCAAGCTGTGAAAGATGTTGGTTTTGTTATTAAAATATTGGCCTTTAAACATGAGTCCTACTCCAGCATTTCCTCAAGCAATCATTAACTTTTAATGATAAAGGAGGAAGGCGATTACAAAAGTGCTGAAAACTGCCCTGAAGCAGTTTGCTGTTGCGTACAGTGAAAAATGGAATCATGGAAATATATTACTGGGTGGATAAAATGGAGGAGTCAAGTGAATCATGTAAAATGTATCATTGTTTTGGCAAATGGTGTAATAACGTTTTGGCAGCGTTCCCGATAGAAGGAATTTTATCCTGGGATGTGATCTTAAACTGAGTCAGAACATACATTTTCCATGATTTATTTCAGTTTATATGGAAACGTAAGAAAACGTAGAAAAAGACGACTTTAAATGACGATGTTCCCAGGCAGGATTTTTTTCTTTTCAATAAGCAGCTGTGTTTCCCTCATGTCAGAGTCAGTGTTTAAATAGCTGGACGGAATTGTACGGAGGAGAAATGGGAATTATTGTTCTGGCAGGAGGCTGACAGGGATACTCCGGAGATTCAGTGACTCTATAAACCTGGTATGTAGCCTCAGGCGTGAGTCACCATCCCAGAGCTCGTCCACTGGCATCTCCGGAACAATGAGAGGAGATTTTGGACTTGGTGAATGTGGATGGAGTTTCTCCTCCAACACCTGCTCTCCTCAACATAACCAACATAAAGCCGACTTCGCTTCTTTTCATTTAGCATCTTGTTTGCTTAGTGTCTCCGTTCAGATCAGACGATTCAAATATGAAAACTTGCACAGCCGGACTGCGCGGTATGAAAACATCCGGCAGTGCGTTACTGTGCAGTGTATAATGGGAACAGATTAGGGAAGAAATGCTTGGAATGATCATTTTCCCTCTGTTTCCCATGTAAACACACAGGGGAAATGAACAAAACAGACCTCATGAGCATTGTCAAGCTCTGGTGAGTCACACAGGGGAAAAACAAAAATTTAGTCAGAGATACAGTTATTCCCATTGTGAGGATGTGGTTCTAATGGAATAACACGGTGCCTCCTTTTTCCTCTCACAGATCTGTTAGGGTGGATGAATATGACGATGCCGCTGATCTCAGATCTGTAACCAGGATGTGACACCGTAAATCACGTTGTATTTCCATCTTGTCATCCCACAATTCTTCATAAACAAATGAAACTGTCGGTGTATAAATCCCTACATTTACTCCTTAAACCATACTTTGTCCTACAGCTTCTAACTGTTATCGAAACACACTTTCTTTGTTGCCATGACAACGCGGAGCAGCCCAAACAGCAGCTGGAGGAGCGTTTGCGAGGAGAGGTCCCACTCTGGTCTCACTGAGCAGCTGACCTACAGGGAGCGAGTCAGAGGAGCCAGCTCAGTGGAAAACGTGACTCACTTTAACAGGGACTCCTGCGCTGGAAAAGCTCCTCCCTCACTTCTGACTGTCCCAAACACCGGGAGGGAACTTTTCCTCAGTTTATAGCACATGAACAGAGAAAAAAAAAGAATCCATACTATGATATTTTGTTCAGTGAAGAAAAAGCAGTGTTAGTTTGCTTGGTTTTTGTCTTTTAAGCCAGGACGTGACTTTGATCGCAGTAATTAGTGATGTCGAGGAAACATTCTTCGTGGTCAGCAGAAATTGGACCCATATGTACGAGCCTGGAAAAGTTCTGCTGCAACTTTGCTCTTTGTATCAACACACTGCAGTACGCACAGTACACACAGCAGTCGCCCCTACGCTGTCACACAAAGTCTTTTCCCTGTGCCCACACATCCCGGCAAGAGGGAAGACAAACAGCGATTCATCCATCCATGTTGCCCAATCCGACTCAGACGTCCCACACAAGCCGACAAGTCTCAGCATGGCAGAGAGGGTGTGAGGGCGCAGACACAGACAACTACATAACTCAAACACTGCAGCCAACTCCTTCTGTATCACTATGAAACATCAACGTATGGCCTCACAATACGTGCATCAACACCGTGATTGTGTGTTGATTTATCATGGACACGGCTCAGGGTAATCAGACTGGATTTATAGGAGCTGGTGGGACACACTGAAAAAGAACTGGAATCCAACCTTCTGCTATGATAATCCACCATAAGACAAACAGACATGCACATACACATACACACACGCACACACCCCTCAGATCTGTCGAACCTGCTTTGTCAGCATATGTCCTAGAACGCCTACTTATTCCAGGTATCCCAGTGTTGCACAGTGTGTGAGGACACACAGCTCGGTCGGTCGCACTCACTTGTCTTTCCCAATGGTTTCATAGTCTTTCACAATCACGTCGATGTAAGAGCCGGGGTCCAGCGCTCTGCCCTTCAGGTCAAACTCGAGCACCTGCAAGGCAGAAGATCAGATATGAGTCTTCAGGCCCGGATTAGCAGGAAACTAATATTATTGATTTGCCTATTCAGCTAGTGAGATGCAAAACACAGAAAACAGTTGTATCACAGTTCCCACACACACACACATCATGCACTCTTGATACAGGACGTGGACACTGTGGAGTCATGTGATGATTGCCACAGAAAGTTTTCTCAATTATCTTTATCAACCAATCAATCAATGCTTGCAGTCTAAGCAGCAGATTTAAGCTATTGTTGTGTGTGTGTGTGTGTGTGTGTGTGTGTGCGTGTGTGTGTGTGTGTGTATTGGTGATTTACCTCATTCCACACAGGATTGAGCTCATTGTCGATATATTTTGTTTTCTTCTTCTCATCTAAAAGCAGAGTGGGATATTTTCTGTGAATGTTTATTTTCGTTGCCTTTGCTTCTCACCTGGTCAAAAAAAAATCTACAATGACATTGGTGCTGAACTGCAGTTTGTTTTTTTGTTTTTTTTGTGTGTCAATGTCACTGGGTGGCAGAAACATTTCCTCAGCCTGCAAACAGGAAGTGAAAATGAAAAAGGGAGGCTGCCACACCTGTAGCTGACGATGGAGGCAACGGGACAAAGTGAACAGCTGAACCCAACATGGGGACGATTGCCAGGATCAGAAAGCCCTCCTCTCTCTATCTGATGTAAACACTCTGACCATTTTTAATTCTTATCCAGCTCCAGGCCAAATATTCAAATATTCCTGCACTTCCCAACTTGCCTTTACCCTTCGTTATGGATCGCAGCAGAATTTCTCAGCAGCTACTTTTACAGTTTGTACTGTTGTGACATGTTGGGAGAAATTGTGTAACCACTTACTGTTGACTTTAAATACAGGGTTTTAAATAGAGTGCAATCTAAACATTTGACTCTATAACCATTACTGAGGCTGCAGGTTAGGAACTATTATCTATAGAAGAGCACGACTGTACATTTTATTGCATTGGCTCTAGGTAGAAATGATGAAAGCAGCATGACGTCATGTATAGGTCTGATCAATTAAGTCATGATAAACTTTTCATCTGACAATAAAGTTTGTTTACATTCCACATGTTTTCCCCCATATTGACTTTTCACAGTAAAAAAAAAAAGAACTTTACGGTTCTTACCTCTAAAAATCACAGATGTGATTGGATCAGGGCTCCCGACCTTCTTTTTGGGCAGATCTTTCGCCGACTCCACCACAACCCGCAACATGGCAACAAACAAACAAACAAACAAACACAAACAACCCGAAAAAAACTGGACAAATAAGAAAGAAAGAAAACAAAAGAAAAATAAAAGTGTCGGCAGGAGTGTGGCGCTCTGACTCCCTCAGTGCCCCATCAGTGAGGCAGACAGACGGGGCAGGGCGGAGGAGGTGCTGTCCGGGAGGGGGAGACGGAGGGCGGGTCATGGGTGTGTAATTACACCGCTGCTTCTGGAGCTTCCATCAAAATGTGTGGAAAAAAAACTGTGTAAAACCTCAATGCACCGCTGAAACAAATACTACAAGTCAGTTTACAAAAATAAAAACAACAGCAGGTTCGTAAGAGTTCGTTTTGCGGGACACTGTAAATAATATAACCATATATGGACTGAATATTGAAGGTTTCAATTAGTTGTGGCTCCATCTAGCGGCTAAACTGGGTTACTGTAATTTCTATCATGGACACTTGGGCCTGCTACACTACACACTACCCATAGAATAAATACACAATATACATAGAAAAGCACAAATACACATATATTGTGAAATAAATTTGATATTATTAAATATTTGTATTATATAACTATTACTCACATTAATGTGACTGACATTAATGTGATGTACTGGTGTGTGTGTGTAGACGTAATAGAAGCTCAGCAGACCAGTGTCCACTGAGAATCCACTTCTTTAATTAAAGGAGGAGTGGGACGTCCCTCTGTTTGGCCCCAGCTCATTGAAGTGCGTTGCCTGGCAACAATGAACCCACCTTCGTGGGGGGAAAAAAAAGGTCCTGCACAGCTTCATGAACATGAACATGGCTTATTTCACCTGCTCATTTTCAATCCAACAGGTTTGTACAGAACAAAGAGCTAATTCACGGCGTGGCTTCAGTCCCGTCCTCATTCTGTCTCAGCACCTGTTACTGATCACTGCTCTCCTGGGCCGTGACTAACTCTGCCTCTTTGAATGATTAACCCACTGAGGGCGCTGTGGGGGCTTCGTGGCTCTGTTACCCCCTGCAGACCTGCAGTTCTCCAGGAAACTCCCATCTCTCCACAGTCTCCAGTGGACGAGATGTGTTGACTCTCCTTTTTTTCCCACTCGTGACGGATGGCTTATTGATCCGTGGATGTGGACGTGGACATTCCTTCCCTGTCATGAACGGAGTTCATTCGTTCTGCATACTGTGGATTAAATGAGATGGAGCAGTGTCTGGTGTGTGAAGGAGGTAAAGAGGAGATCAGACGGTGAAGATCACGTCATCAACATGGACGCCGCAAGAAACCAAACAAAACTCTGGCTGCTTTATGAAACAGAGGTGCCACACAGCAGGTCCTGGTCAGTTTGAACATCTCACATCATGGATGTTATGTTTAAATTGGAATTTAAATATGCAGATACAATCTGTTATTGTATTAATTAGATTGGACATGGAGAAGAGCTACAACGCTGAGACCTGTGACTTATTGTTTAACTTTGTAGTCTCCCTGAGCAACGAGGACCCCATCTCCCAATGTACCTTATTCCATCATCACTAAATCCCCATCCTCATCCCTCACCAATCACACACACACACACACACACACACACACACACACACATACACACTGAGACATCTACTTTGTCTCTTAGATAAGACATGCCTTATCTGAGACAAGATAAAGTGACTTTAAACTTTATATGGAGTAGATGTGCATTGTCCCAATGCTGCCACATGGGGGCACTGCAGCCATACTGCAGCCAGACACTTGATGTCACAACTAAACAACAAAGATGAAAACAAAAGTTGCAGTTGTACCAGTTGGTGCAGAGACACCCAGGTGTGTTGTGTTTACGTGGGAGTGGCTCCTGATGGCAGTGAAGATATCTGATCTCCATCAGTTCAGTTTTCTAACCTTTACTCAGTCTCATAACTTGTTGTATCTTCTCACCACTGCACGCTCTTCGTCCTGTAGCGATCCAGCCTGTGGAGTCAGTCCTGCAGAGAAACTGAGCCTGCAGAACCTGCAGCTCCTGAAAAGTGTTTTCACCAGCCCAAAAGCTGGAGAGCAGCTGCACGACGAGGAGCCGGGCGGGAGGAGCAGGAGGAGCAGGAGGAGCAGAGGAGGAGATCAAGAGCGTGGGATGAAGTTTGAAGAGTTCCGGGATGTTCTGAGGACAGTGGTTGGTCCAGATGTTGGGGACACATGGGTTGAGAGATTCTTCAATGAGGTAAACAGAAACAATGCAATTACTAATCCAAAAAAACAAAGCTCACATCTCATCACCGAGAGCTTCCAGGTCATGAAGCAGCAGGGTGACCTTTCTTTTGACCTTCATCATATCCAGGTAGATATCCGTTGCACAGGACAGGTGAGGTGGCAGCAGCTGTGTTCCTACCTGCTCCTGGAGTACACTGAAAGGGAGCGGGCCTCCATCCCCACACCTGCCCTCCTGGACCCCCACCCGAAGATCAGACACTGCTCTCACAACAAGGTACGAGGTCACCAATCAGACACGGTTTCTAAATGTCGTCCTCTAACCAGGTGTGTGTTGGTCTGCAGCGAGAGCCAACAGTGCGCGTGGTCGCTGTTCCCCATCCTCCTCCACTGCGGTACGTCAGTGTCAGTAAGGGGGGTCAGGTCAGCGTCTGGAGCAGCAGCCTCCACATCCTGAAGACCCTCAGCGTGAGTGACGTCATGATGTCATCACACGCCAACACACAGACCCCTCCCTCATGTGACCTTTCTTTCTTTCTTTCTTTTCTACACCTGCTGCTCAGCTCGCTGGTGACCAGACAGAGGAAGTGGCCAACACGAGGAGATTCAGGGGCTGGACCACGGACGCTGTGTATATGAGCGACGTCCATAAGGTTGCCATAGCAACCGACAGCAGGGACTTGCACTTCATCAGCGTCTCAACAGCCAGTGTGTTTGAGGACATCCATGTGTTTGGTAAATTCTAAATGTCAACGTGTGACAAACGGATCCCTGCAGGTGAAAATGATTCTTTCTAAACGTCAACTCTTTGTCTCATCGTCCCAGGGTTTGGTAGCGTCCCCACTGCTCTGTGTTACTGGCATGATGTCCAGGTACCACCTCTACTCCTCTGACATGATGAATGAAATGACTCTGAAAGCAAAGGATTCCTCACTCACGTTTGTGTGACTGTTCCTCCAAGTGTCCGGAGAGATCATCTCTGCTGGTAGTGGCTGACGAAAAGGGAGGAGTCCACCTGATGTGGTTCCTGAACCCCTCCAAGGGTCTCTTCAAGAATCCGTCCAAGCAGCAGGACTACCCATACAGGATCTTCTTCCCAGTAAGCTGGACCCATCAAACTTCTTCATCGTTTCATGGTTTGGTTTTTTTTTTGGCAGAAAAACATTTCTACCCATCATCTTGTCAACAGGACCTGAGTGACCACAGCGACACGGTCTCCTACCAATACATCCCCAGCATTCACCAGGAGCACATCAACAGAGTGATGTTTGATCCCAGCAGCAGCGTCCTGATGACATCATCAGAAAGCGACACCTGCTCTGTGGTGTTTTCTCATCTGACACCAAAGAGGGCGCCGTACATTTGGAAAATAGACAGGTGTGTGTGTGTGTATATATATATATATATATATATATGTATATATATATATATGTATATATATGTATATATATGTATATACACACGTATGTATGTACACACACAGGTGTGTGTGTGTTGGTACATGTGTGTGTCACAGTAGTACACAGTGACACACACAGTGGTACATGTGTGTGTCACAGTGGTCTGGGCAGGGTGACTCTGACCTAACAGTGTGGGTCAGTGTTTGATAATCAAACATCAGTCTCATATATAAACGTTGTTGACGACACTGAAGGTCCTGGCAGGTCATTATCTATATTTGTACAGAACTCGTTAGGGGAATTTCCCCGTCACTGGTTTTATGTAGAGGAACAAACAGGAGCCGTGTGGAGGGTTATGAGTCGCGTTACTTATTAATAACGTCTGGTCCCAGCGGCCATGTTGCGTGTGGAGCGTGGAGAAAAGAAAACACCATTAAAGAGGGTGGTCGTGTTTCCTGTTTTGCACAGTGGCTTTTTTTAAAGAGCAAGTTTACACCTAAATGAACAGTTTAACGAGAGGAGCTGGAGAAGCCGCCATGTTTGTGTGTTGTGTTCTCGCTGTCTCCTGCAGGGGGCCAAATGCTTTGACTACAGTGACGCCCTGCAGCTGATGGTCACAGGAGGTGGTGACCGAGCAGTCAGACTGTGGAGTCGATACGTCACCGCCCGTCCTGTAGCCACACTGCTGGGTCACTGCACCGCCATACTGGACGTAGCTATCTACCAACCTGTGAGGCAGATCTTCAGTTACTCCAGAGATGCTGTGAGTCACCTGAGACGACAACGACTGCGACACAGCGTGTGTGTGTGTGTGTTTGTGATTAAACTCATGTTTTGGTTTGTTTGTTTTTTTTTGGCTCCTCAGGAGCTGAGGGTTTGGGACATTCCCACGCATCAGTGTCTTAAAAGTGTTCGTCTGCAGTTCCCCTGCATGCAGCCGCGCCGAATCCCAGAACATGGCAACTTCCCTTTCCTACTGGTGGCTCCGCCTCTTCCTGCAGAGACGCAAACTCATTTAGTGGTGGGATGCAAAGACTATCTGGCCCAGATGCGCCTGGCTGACACCATCAGAGGAGGCGGCGGGCGGTTGGCGAATGGACCAGAGCTTCACAGTGGCGTGGCCGTGTCCTGCGCCCTGTACAACCCCACCCTGAGACAGGTGGTGACGGGGTACGTCGACTCCTCCGTGTCACTGTGGGACGTAGAGACCGGCAGGAGGAGGCTTCAGATCCGGAATGCTCATGGAGAAGATGAGCTCCTGTGCATGACGCTCGACTCCTCCCACAGGAGGCTGATCACCGGAGCTCGCAACGGCACCATCAAGGTCTGAACCCACATCCGGCCACTGTTACTTTATCAGAGTCCATTCAAAATAACGTTGACCTCTGCACCTGAGCAGGTGTGGAACTTACTCAACGGCCTTAACCTGCACAAGCTGGAGCCCGTCACCAACTCTGAGGTCACCAGGTTGACCTGTCTCCATGACAACAAGCTGCTGGCTGTGGGATGGAGCCAGCGCATCGCTCAGTACGACATTGCAGAAGCAAAGGTGAAATTAAAAGAGTTTTAAATTGATAATTGAATAATTGAAATCATTCATTAAGACTTGATACATTGATAATAATCAATACACTCAGATTTGACCACCTTCTGCTCTGTGGTTGAAGACGCCAGACTTTCAACGTTAACACTTCTCCACCAAATTCCTGATGCTTTTTTTCCACCCCGGAAAACATCATGAGAAAACATTTACATTCATACATCTTCCCGGTGAGATCAAACACACGCGTGCCGTGGCAAACATCTGCACGCGTTCCGATTTCCATGATAGCTGAGCCCCTGGAGAGCCGACCACGAGAGTGCAGCCCGGGGTGTAAACAAAGTCTGTGAACCGGAGACGGAAATAGAGTCGCTTTCTGCAAGGCAACACAAACAATTACAAGTTGTTAGAGACCATTTGTAAAGTGTCACACTGAGGGAAGTGATGCACAAAGAGTTTAAGATGGAAAAAACTGGACCGTGTGCAAAAAATAAAAAATAAAAATATGGTACAGTCAGAGTAACGTGGTGATGATGTGTGATTGTAGGACCTGTACGTGAGAGCTGACCTGTCATGGAAGTCCAGCGGCGTCCATAAGTCAGATATCCTGGCTGTGTGTCAGTGCCCTGCTCTGGGCGTTGTTGCCACGGCGAGTCATGATGGAGAGGTCATCATCTGGAGGCTGGAGACGCAGGGACCAGTGCTTCACCTGCAGGGGGACAGACAGGCAGGGTGAGGCCTGTCTATCATTCGCTCCTGATGCACCTGATGTGTTTCTCTTTATGTGTTATTAACGCGTCTTACTGAACCGCTGGGTCGGTTTTGTGTCGTTGTTCCAGAGTGGTGCCCCCTGTGGACAGCCTCTTGTTCCTGCAGCACCGCGCTACAAACAGGAAACTGAGACACCGGGGCGTCCTGGTGTCTTCGCAGGCTGGCCGTCTGTCTTTTTGGGGGCTCAGCGGACAGACACACACATACGGTGAGTGAGACAGGCAGCTGTCAGTGTTGAAGATGGATTTACACACAGTCCAGAGCAGTGACAGTCTGAACTGTTGACTTGGACATAGTTGTGGGCTGCCATTCCTGGTTTTCCCACAACTATGTCTCTTTCCAGATCCCGTCTGTGTTTAGCGGTGTGGGACTCATGCACTGTGACCGCTGCGTATGTGTGTGAGCGTGCACAGGTGCATGAGTGTGTGTGAGTGTGTGCATGGGTCTGTATATGTCTAGATGCGTTTTTCTTTTTTTGTTGTTGTTGTTGTTCCCGGCGGCAGAGAGGAATTCGGGATTGTGACATAACAGAGAGTCAGAACAGGTTTTTCTGGACATAAACAGATTTATGCTTCTGCTGCTGACGCCAACCCAACGTCAACCCCCTTTTTTCCAGGTGGGTTTCATGCTCCAGAGCAGCCAGGTGCACGTGTGCTGAGTCTGACCTCAGACCAGCCGACAAACACCATGCTGCTCTCTGGAGACACAACAGGCCGCCTGCAGGTGTGGGACATCTCTGGCTACGCACTGGACGTCCACGCTGAGGTGAGACGGTGTCAAGTCGAGACAGATCTTGAACATGTGCTGCAGAACATCTCCACGTATTCCAGGTTTTCATCTCTCCACAGTCAGGCAGCCAGCGTCCGGCTCTGCTGTGGAGTTGGAGGGCACATGAGAGGGGAGTGGTCAGTGTGGAGGTCCTGGAGGTGTCCCACAGACTGCTGGTCCTCACAGCCTCAGCTGATGGGTCTGCTGGACTGTGGACAAAGGACGGAGATCACGTGGGCTCTTTTGGACAGGAGCTGATGTGGAACATCTCGGACACAGCTGTGCACCAGAGGTGAGCTTCTGTTAAAAACACTGACATGAGCCAAACGTCGGGGTGACATCTTCTGGTTCTCACAGCCACAGGGAGACACAGGACAAGCAGGGAGAAGACGCAGATCAGGAGGCGAGGACTGAAAGTGACATGGCGGCGTCCGTCAACAGTCACATGTCACAGGGAGGAGGCGGAGCCGCAGGTAAACGAGGATTAAAAACAGGTGGTTAAAGAACAAATCCCAAAAAAAAGAAACTATGGTGGTGGAGGTTGTGGTCACGATGCTCCTCCAGGATCATTAAGCTGGACGTTCTGGTTCCATCTCGTCCAGCTTCAGCACGTCCTGAAGAAAAGAGTCCGAGCATTCCTCACATTCTCCTCGTCTGAAGTCTGGAGCGCCGTTTGGGAACATTTGGGCAATGTTCAGGCTCCGGAGACGCAGGCCAGGGTTTTTATGAAGTGCACAAAAGCTCGGGGTTTGTGTGTTTGTGTGTGTGTGTGTGTGTGTGTGTGTGTGTGTGTGTGAGTGGACCTGCACTTTCCGTCCTACACATTCCCTGTTCTCTCTCTCTCTCTCTCTCTCTCTCTCTCTCTCTCTCTCTCTCTCTCTCTCTCTCTCTATTATTCAGACAAAGCCAAAGTAAGCGATTAACCGACGTCTGTGTGCGACCACGCCCGGGCAGACGCACACACACTCACAAACCTAACGCTGTCTCTTGTCTTCTGCCCCAGTTTCATCCTCCATCGCTGCACAGATCCTCCACCAGCGACCTCAGCAACCCATGGTAACAACACACAAACGCACAACCCACTGCTGCTGATGAGCACAAAACACGTTTATCATCGCAAACTCTTTTCTTTCCATCCTTCCACGCATGCTCATCCATCCATCCATCCATCCATCGCTGTGCGTCAGTGTATATGCGACGACTTTAGCCAGACGTCACGGGAGAAGGCGTCTGCGTGATGACGCCGACCAGAGCAGCCACTGCTGATTGGACGCCGCCTCCTCTCCCTCAGGTGTGTGTCGTTCTGATTAGTGAGTCCTTTCCCTTTCCGTCCTCCAGGAAGTGAAGTGAAGTCACATTTGTGTGACTTCCTGACTCCGTTGGACTCAGTCCCCCATTGAAACCTGTCATTATTTTGCCATTGGCCCTTCATGCTGTGGCGTGGACGCCTGTTTGGGCGACGTTGCAGAGCCTGACTCTTCACTCCTGCAGTGACTCATATCCAGTGGCTGATCGATGAGCCCAGCTGGACGCCGTCTCGTGGGTGCGGTCCCTTTTTGTTTGTGGTTGTCTGGTTTTTTGTAGACGCTCAGCAGAAAACGTGCTTCAGTGCTAACTCACGTTTCCCTCCGATCCAGCAGGTGCTGTGGATGCAGAACGCCATGGTCACATGACTGATGGGCCGGGACGATGAAAGAGGGATAAAAGAAGGAGTGTTGACTGTGTACATGACTCTTTTGTCTCTCTCTCTGTCTGGCGAGCTGTTTCCTCCTCTGACTCCTCCCAGCTGTGACTCATCCCTTCATACTGCGTCGTGCTGTTACACTGTGCATCACTACACCTCTCAGATTTACATGAACACTACTTTACAACTTTCTTCTCCTATTTTTGTCTCAAAATTCAAAACTTTGTCTTAAACTATAATATTTGTTTTTTTTTTTCTTTTGGTGTTGAGGTTAAGATAAGTTTAACCAGATCCTGGTTCTCGCTGCGTATTTAATATAACAGAGTGATGTTTATCTTCTCATCTCATTGTCTGCAATTAAATAAATACAGGTCAAAGGTCAAATCCCTGTGTTACAGTATCTTTGCATTGCTCAACACCGAGTTCAGCAACACAAACTTCAAGTGGAGAGTTCATTCAGGTTTTTCAGCCAGAAAAAGCATTTTTTGTTTGTTTGTGTCTAAAGTACAGTAACACAGCGTGTGTGTGTGTGTGTGTGTGTGCGTGTGTGTGTGTGTGTGTGTGTGTGAGCACTTCTGCAATTAAATGGCAGTTGAGAGCTTCCTTTCACTAATTTCCAACATCAGCAAAGGCTTCTCCCAGCGTGTTTCCACTTCAGAGAGGATACAACATCCCAGAGACACACACACACACACACACACACACACACGCACACACACAGGCGACAGATGTTCCAGCATACCACAGTAACAACAGCAGACTCGGGCTGGGAAATGCCCTGCGAGATCCTCAGAGCTCTAGCATAAAGCTGAGATCGTATTTTACACCCTGTGTGTTTTTACAGGAATCAGAGAGGGAACACAGTGTGTGTGTGTGCGTGTGTGTGTGTGTGTGTGGGAACTGCAGGAGGAAGGGAAGTGCATGTGGGAATTTTTGCCCGGAGCAAAACAGAGTGGAGGTGTGTTGTGAAAAGACGGGAGAGGAGAGGGATGACAGAGGACGTAGAACATTGACAGCGAATGAGATGAAGCATGGAGGAGTGGAGGAGGAGGAGGAGATGAAGAGCAGGAGAAGACGACAGAGTCCAGAGAGTAACTAAGAGACTGAACACAGTTATATACAAACACCTGTAAATCCACACATTCACCTTCACTCATCTCCTGCCAGACGTTAGTGAGGACACTCTCTCTCTCTCTCACACACACACACACACACACACACACACACACATATTGCATCACGGTGGATACACAGTTTGGTTTTGCACAGATCTGATGTGATAACGATGAAGCTCCACCTCTTCCTGCTTTCAAGGACTTCTGCTTTAACCCTCAGAGAGAGAGAGAGAGAGAGTGTGTGTGTGTGTGTCTGTGTGTGTGTGTGTTTCTAAATGTTTTGCCTGCAGCCTCACTAAACACACACTCTCTTTCTGCTAACCTGTCATTTGAAGTTTGTGTGCGTACCTGCACAGGCACACCCTCAGTGCACACACACACACACACACACACACACACACACGCCCACTCTCTCTCATTTACATACACACACACACTCTCTCTCTCTCTCTCTCTCCCTCGCCCTCTTGTCCTCGGAGCACCAGGTCCCTGGAAGCAGTGGAACTGTCGGCGACTGTTGTGAACACATGATCACGCTGAGCTCTGCTGCTGCCAAGAGAGGAGGAGGAGGAGGAGGAGAAGTGAGGCTGGAAGGAGACGTCTGAAGCTCAGACACAGGAGAGGAAGACAGGGACTTGGACCTAACATCTGGCTGCTCTGCGTGTCTGTCTGCCTGCCTGCCTGCCTGTCTGTCTGTGTGGGAGAGTGATACCTGGCTCACTCTGCCTATCGTCAGGACTTAGTCTCTTCGTTCTTCTCTGGTTTCTTCTGGTCCATGTTCCTCCTCCGAGTGATGAGGAGGGACCGTCTCCTCTTAGCCGTGAGCCTCACAGCCGTCCTCTCCGCTGACCTGTACTTCATCCTCCTGCCCAAGCTGCGCAGCATCCGACTGGGATCAGAACACTTGTGCTCATGTGGTCCCTACAACCTCAGCCTCCCCATGCAGGGGGGTCTCGCCACCCCGCAGCTCTTCAACTGGACCTCTGCATCCCCCCCCAGTGGTACCACAGCTGACCCCGCGGACGGGGGCTCCAAGCTGGACCGGCTGTTTGCTCACCCTCTGTATAACATCCGGAGCCCGGCACTGGAGCCGGAGGAGAAGCTGCTGCAGACGCAGCAGCTGATGGAATACTACAGGAAGAAGGTGTCGCGCTGGGAAAGGTCAGTTACTTGTGAAATCTTTCAGGCTTTGCGACGTTGTGCGACTGATTTTGTAAACTTCTCACTGCGGCGCCTGTAAATCAGACTCTCGTCGTGGCGTTGCTTCACTTTATTGTGAAAGAGGAGGCTGAGAACCCCCCCCCCCCCCCCCCCCCCCCCCCCCCGCCCCAGCCCGCCCCCCCCCCTCCGAGAGCCAGGTCAGTGACACGAGGGCCGAACCCAGACACACAAACACACACAAACACACACAAACCCACACAAACCCACATAAACCCACTGTGTCCTCGATAACAGATGTTTCCCCACACACAGCTCTGTGAGTCACACACACACACACACACACTCGTGTCTGCTTCAGGTAAACACAGATCTGTAAACCGCTCCAGTTGATTGTAATCTCAGTGGGGGGGTAGGGGTGTTGGGGGGCGGGGCTTTACGATGGGGGCTTTTCAGATGCTCTGCTGAAACCGCTGAATGAGGAAATAACAGCAAGTCATTTCCACTCAAAGTTAAATATTGTTTTGCTTTATAACCTGTCGTCCCGGTCAAACCCGTCTGTCTCTCTCGCCCGCTCATGACTAATGAGTTGGCCACTGCACAGGCTCCTATTTATAACCCTTTGACCCATCGTGGCAGGCCGTGATGGAGACTGTTTGGGTTGGCGGATGAGCGCCCTGCTCAGCGCGGTTAGCGCTGGTCATGTGGTGGCGCTCTAACCACAGACGTATTTGTTTAGCTCTCGGATTGTACCGGCTCCGACTTTAAGCATAGCACAGAATGGAACAACAATAATAATAATAATAATAATAATAATAATAATAATAATAATAATAATAATAATAATAATAATAATAATAATAATAATAATAATAATAATAATAATAATAATAATAATAATAATAATAATAATAATAATAATAATAATAATAATAATAATAATAATAATAATAATAATAATAATAATAATAATAATAATAATAATAATAATAATAATAATAATAATAATAATAATAATAATAATAATAATAATAATAATAATAATAATAATAATAATAATAATAATAATAATAATAATAATAATAATAATAATAATAATAATAATAATAATAATAATAATAATAATAATAATTTATAACCCTTTGACCCATTGTGGCAGGCCGTGATGGAGACTGTTTGGGTTGGCGGATGAGCGCCCTGCTCAGCGCGGTTAGCGCTGGTCATGTGGTGGCGCTCTAACCACAGACGTATTTGTTTAGCTCTCGGATTGTACCGGCTCCGACTTTAAGTACAGCACAGAATGGAATAATAATAATAATAATAATAATAACAATAATAACAATAATAATAATAACAATAATAATGATAATAATAATAATAATAATAATAATAATAATAATAATAATAATAATAATAATAATAACAACAATAATAATGATAATAATAACAATAACAATAATAACAATAATAACAATAATAATAATAATAATAATAATAATAATAATAATAAGCAAATATAATAGAATTCTATATATGAATGAAAAACAAAGGTGAAAAAAATATAATAAACACATTAAATGTACAGGATGTCACCATGTACTGTAGTTCCCATCCTTTCCAGCAGAGGAAACTGAGTGCATGCACTTTGCACTCTGTGGTCTCGCCAAAATAAAAGGCATCCCATAAAAACACATACACAGTACAGAGGACAGTGGTTTGGATTCAGTCACTAAAGCTAAGTTTGTTTTGTTTTTGTTTTTTGATCTCCAGACATATGAGACTCTACAGCGAGGCAGCAGCTGTGTCCAACGGCACTGTGACCAAACATAAAGTGACCTTTGACCCCGGCGCCAGCTGGCTTAAGTTCCACCTGGGAATAAGTCGCTACGCTCTGTACTCCCGCGAAGACCCCGCTCTGTCCCAGCTGCTGAAGGACATGGAGACGATGCTGATTGTGAACGCAGGTGAGGGGTGGACGTGATGTCCAACATCTGCACGTCTGTCCTCTTCTGCCTCCAGAGGTTCACCTGTGCCTGTGTGTGTTATTCACCTGTTTACAGATTACACACAAGACGAGAAGGCCCTCAAAGGACAGTGTGACTGTACACAAGGTAGGAGCAGGTGACCACAGACCTTCTCGCTCTGCGTAGGAGACGTTCAGAGGGAGGACGTTCTTCAGCTCGCTCCTCGTCTCACTCTGTTTACAGCGCACTGGATTTCTGACTGGTCCCTTTGTCTCCGTCTCTTTTCATCTTCCTCATTCTGCTGTGCTCGGCTCTACCGTCACACACACACACACACACACACACACACACACACACACACACTGCCGCCTTTGTGATAGCCAGGATTTTCTCGTTTGCAGATTTGTCCCGTATGAGACGCTGGCTTCGGGGACGTGCGTTTGTTCTTTCAGAGGCGCCGCTCCTAATGAAACGTTTAAAGCTCGGAGCAAAGTCGCTGTTTTCAAACCAGACAAACTACACAACAACAACCAAAACGCTTGTGTTCAATACACACAAACGGACGCGACTTCAGCTATAGTGCACGTAAACATCTTTCACTACACAACGACCCGTCCCTCCCTGTGAACGTGACCTCGTTATGGACTCGTTATTTCCGTTGGCTGATGGGGACTCGTGGCCACAGACGCCGTTTGGTCCCCTTTGATTTGTTCCCAGAGAAGAAAAGCAGATGTTGTAAACGCTGTGCGATTGTGAACTAATAACACACTGGTGTTTTATCGAGCGCAGCAGGAGGCGGCTGGTGTGTGGCCATCCGGGCCTCCTGTCGTTACACATGTTGTTGCCGTACAGACGCACACAGAGACACCATTAGCTGCTTTATCACGGGGGAACTGGCAGATCTGGAACATGATCCAGTTTGAACTGGCCTCGGGGCGCAAAAGCTAAAAAAACAAAACAAATAATGACTCAGTTACACCGATGTTGACTTTTGTTACGACATTCAAATGAACAGGTGACACAAGTTTTGTGCGCGTAAACGTGCTTGATGTGTGTCCTTTTCTGTTCCAGTGGTGAAGCCCAGTGGACATCACCTGAAACTGGCTCTGAAGATGCGCAATTTTGCGAAGGCCATGTTCAAACCAATGAGGTGAGAGCCCAAACCAAATCCTAAAACCAAAGCCTGGCGTCAGATTACTGCTTACTGACCTCACACTGTGTGTGTGTGTGTGTGTGTGTGGCAGGCAGCAGAGGCACGAGGAGACTCCAGATGACATCTTCTACTTCGTTGACTTACAGAGGCACAACGCCGAGATCGCCGCCTTCCACCTGGACAGGTGAGGCCTCATTAAACCTTAATTGTATTTATATGGTGAGAAGTCAAACTATTTACAATATTTCATAAACCTGGAGACAGAGTGGCAACACACACACACACACACACACACACACACACACATATTTCTCCTGGGGCTAACAACTAAACCACTCAACCTCCACAAAGATTGCAACATGTTTGCACAACCCAAGATCTTCTCATCAGCTGATCAGTATAAACCACAATCTATGGACACACACACACACACACACACACACACACACACACACACACAACTGCACAGTGATTGCACATCAGCTGAGGTGAGGTGATTCACTGAAACACTGTCATCTGATCCAGAAAGTGTCATTAAGCAGTCGACTGTAAACAACTCAAGCACCATAATTCTGCTCCAGCGATTGTTGCTACGCAGCTCGAACCCTGGTCCTCATATTTAAATAAAGTGATTTATTCCTGCTCCTCTGCTGTGGTGTGGTTTGGATCTATAGCAGCTCGTGTCATCCTCCTCTGTCGCGTCTGACTCTTCTGCCAGAAGCGTTTGTTGTTAGCGCTCGCAATCAGTAGCAGGGGAACGCCGGACATCTGAGCGTCGCACAACCGTTGTTGTTTGATTGCTGTTTGTGAGACGTGACTGAAACATTGATAGAAAACACACAGCCAGTCAGTGTGATGTCTTCACTGATGAGAACATTTCCATCTACAGTGATGGTAACCTGTCTCCTGTTGTTGTCTATTTGTCTTTCTCAGGGTCCTGGACTTCAGGAGGGTGCCCCCAGTGGCCGGCAGGATGGTAAACATCACAGGAGAAATCCTCCAGGTCGTTCACGCTGAGGACCTGCGAGCCGTCTTCTTCACCTCGCCGGGTAAAACGCCTCCCATTCCACTCCCATCCAGCTGCCATACATGTCGCCATACATTAACGTTATTCCACCATTTTCCCAACACAGCAAACAACACGTGTTTCTTCGCCAAGTGTCTGTACATGTGTAAGACGGAATACGCAGTGTGTGGGAGGCCGGACCTGCTGGAGGGCTCCCTGTCCGCCTACCTGCCCGGCCTCAGCATCGCCCCCCGCATCTCCATCCCCAACCCCTGGACGCGGTCGTACACCTTCAGCGGACGAGAAGAGTAAGACCTCTCCACAGTTTTTACTCCACATGCATTTCAACTAGTTCAAATGTTTTCCTCCCTGGACGCGTCAACCAATGAGGTGTGGCAGACACAGCTGGTGGTCTCCAGCAAGACGAGAACGTCTAGTGTCTCTCACATTCAAATGAGAGACTGGATTTCCCATAAATCTTCTTCATATTGAGTCAGAGTGGATGTTTTCCTCCTTCGTGTCTCTTCCTTCCACTGTGTTTAAAACCCAGACGAACACAAACCTCTTCCTGTTTTGTGCAAGGAATCGGCGAGAAACCTCAGCGTCAGTGTCGCAAAACGTACAATGCAGTTATTGCAAAAACGCACAATGCAGTTATTGCAAAAACGCACAATGCAGTTATTGCAAAAACGCACAATGCAGTTATTACAAAAACGCACGACGCAGCCTCCAGACTCCTCGTTATTTCTGACCACGTCGCCAGACTCCATCATTATAATAATCTCGAAAACAAACCTCGCCTGGCAATGATTCACTGGCTCATTTACCAACACTGCTGTTTTCTCTCACTGTTGCACTGACGGACATTTTCCAGAAAATTCCCCTCTAACTGCTTCTTTATATCCATGTGGGCTCGAAAGGTGGGAAGTGAATCCGTTCTACTGCGACACCGTGAAGAAGCTGTATCCATACAACTCCGGCAACAGGCTCCTCAACATCATCGACATGTCCATCTTCGACTTCCTCACAGGTTTGTCACGCCGTTATCTCATTCTTTATTATCAGACTACACCGTCCCTACGTTTTGGTAAAGGTCGTGACCCTTGACCGCAGGTAACATGGACAGACACCACTATGAGATTTTCACCAAGTTTGGGGATGAAGGGTTTCTTCTGCACCTGGACAACGCCAGAGGGTGAGAGGAGGACGCCGCGGGCCAGGAAACCATTGAGGAAGTAGGTGTTTGTTTTGATTTGACGTGTGTAACGTGGGGTAACTTCCTGTGTTCAGGTTCGGGAAGCACTCTCATGATGAGATGTCCATTCTGGCCCCTCTAACTCAGTGCTGCATGTAAGTATGACGCACAAACAAACGTCTCTGTGTGAAGGAAAAGCAAACACAACATGTTGTGTTGTGCTCTGGCTCTGCAGGATAAAGAGGTCCACTCTGCTGCGGCTGCAGCTCCTGGGCCGACCACAGTTCCGGCTCAGCGACGTGATGAGGGAGTCCCTGCGAGGAGACTCTTTAAGGCCCATCTTGACGGAGCCCCACCTGGCAGCGCTCGACCGGCGGTTACAGAAGATCCTCCGAGCGGTGCGGAGGTGCGTCAGGAGGCTGGGGGAAGACGGGGTGATCGCCAAGGACTTTGTCAAATCCACGGCGAAACCCCCGCCTCCCATCGAGACAAAAAAGAGCAGGTAACAGAGGACGACAGGCTCGTCCCTGCTTGACATGTCTCCATGCTGAAGCAGTCACCCTGTGAACAAACAAGGCTCAGATGGTTTCGATTAGAGGAACATGCCATAAATGGAAGACGCTTTGGACGTTCGTGGTGGAGGTTGAGAGCGTGAATCACTGCCGACCTCAAATTCTTAGCGCCGAGGGAGTCCTAACTTTATTTCCTTTTGTTTCTCTTGTGGTCATAAATTGGATTTTATGACAAGGTTCACGCGTTTCCTGTCCAGCGTGTGCACATAGGTAACGGCGGTCTGAAGGTTGAAGGCCTTTTAATGGAGAACGTGGACCGGAGACGGAAAACCAAGCAGGGAATCCACAGGATTCCATTCGTTCATGACGACAGAGGCACCTTCTCGCTGTCAAAAGCTCCAAGTTCCACAAATGGGCTCAAGTGAGAGCCATGATGCACTGGAACTAATTAACAGATGAATATCTCTGACTGTGGAAAGAAAGATTTGTGTGATGTTACGAGTGGAAAATAAAGGAATTGTGATGCGATGGCCGTGAGAGTTTTGTAGCCGCGTTATCACCTGCAAATAACAGTGCAAGTTGTGTGTGTGTGCGAGTGAGACAAGTGCTACCTAGTGCTAACAGTCATTTGGTTTACTCCACCCTGTTTTCCAGACTTGTAATTCTCCCGTCTCATCGGGGTTTAAACAGCTTTACGACGTCACTGTCAAATAAAACGCGGCGAGCAGAGCAGGAGGAATGGTGAAGCTGAAGCTGCTGACAAATACACGTTACGTAACACCACGGCAATAACGCACTACCAAAACGCAGTGGGGTTTATTTTCTCTGTTTTAAAAGGCAGAGTGCCTGTAAAACATGTCTGAGCTTTGGCCTTTGTTAATCTTTGTTTCACATCCCACACGAGACAAATCACCACAACGATCTTTCAGGGATGTGAAGAGTCGGAGGTTCCTGCCAAATAAAGGGAAGCCATTAAAGCCTGACAAAGGAGGCTGATGATCAATCATATCATAATACACAGATAAATCCACTCTCCTTACAGCATTTACATGGTAGGAACCATAGCAACAGCAGTAAACACAAACCGATTAGGACATGAAGGAACAGGCTGAACTTTTCCCAACTCCAAATAAATACAAGCAGTGATGGTGTTTCCAAACACCACAGTTAGTAATAAAGTTTCGTAACCTTTGTGCAGAAATCATAATTTAAAAAATTGACTTCAGAAATAAGGGTCAGGCTGAACTTAATACAGTGTCTCCCTCTTGTGGAGATGTTTTATATTGCATGTTTTTAACTTGCTACAACAACAGAGACAAAAAGCTTCTCACTCTCAGAACCAATGACAACAACCACCACCATGGAGTCAAAGAAAGAAGCCGCAGACACAGCTGAATCGTTTTTTCCTTTTTATTGCTTAAACTGCCATCTGGAACAATCTATACCAAAAGGATAAACATCTTTGCACATACAGGTCAAACTGAATACAGGGTAAAATAGAAAAAGAATGGTCCTCTGATCGCCTGCGTCTCTCTTGAAGCTGCAGGTCTAACAAACTCGCTGAAGGTCGGGCTAGCAGGAGTGACCGACTACTACTGTAAGCCCAGGTAAGGTAAGCTAAGGCAAACTGGGACGACTGCAGTGTGGCTAAAATCACTTGTGGAATTAAAACCGACGATGTTGCTATTTACATGATCAAACAGTGATTTGACAAAGGTAAATCAAACCCTCACCCCTAACGAACAACCAGATGTTGACCATGGACACAAACTCACATCCCCCAGGATCACCAGAGGGGTGGGTGAGGGGGGCATGTGAAGATGCTCGATTTAACTGTAAAGAAAATCACGCTCATTACTAACTGACTACCCTGCAATTGGTGACAAAATCAAATTTTTGTGGACGTACAAACATACATCTCTCGTCTAAGCGCGTACAAGTGCTCTGAATGAGACGAAACGGAAATCAGACAAAATCTAGGTTGCACCTGGTAACAGACAGTGAGGCAGGAATGAAGAGTTAAGCCTAGTAGTTCAGAAGTCAACGTTGTGTATTTGGTAAAAGATCTTAAAAACAACAACAAAAAAGGAAAGACTTAACATTTTATGTCATCTAAATACTCAAGAAGCAATTAAGCTAAGGAAGGAAGTAACAAACCAAATATTTGACAGAACAGTTCCTGCTTCTGCTGCAGGACACGCTTTTTAAAATTCACTCGTCCATTCACGCAGGATCACTGGATGCCTAAAACATCATGCCAAGTAAGCATAGAGAACAGATCACAAGCTACCCCGATGAGAAGACAGCCACCTCTTCATATAGGCAATAAGCAATGACACTAGTTTTAAATAAATATCTTCTCATTCCACCTGTGATGCTCTGATACATAAATACTTCAGATGTCCTGAAAAGCCTGAAACCATCTCGACTGTGTTATTTTTTTCCAAGACTTCATTTAAATAAACCTGCTTTTACCCCTTAGATCCATTTTAAAAAGTTATAACCAATGACGTTTTACACAATACAATTACATACTGTTTTGTCAAGAAGAAGCATTTTATTTACTTTGTGGCACTGGACACCTAAAATAGAATTTATGGAAAAATAAGTGTTTACAAAAGACAGTTAAACATATTTTTTTTTAAGATCACCATCACTCCAAACCATAAGTTTATCATTTAGTCAATGATAGTAATAGAACTATGATCGTATTTACTATACTATGATAACATTTTGATTACAAACCATAGCAGAAGAGTGACCAAGTCATTTGGTATATACTAAAAAATGAATACTGAAATACACTTAATACTCTTGTTTTTTTTCCTTTCTATTTTAATGTTTTTTTTTTTCTTCAGAGAGTCAAGGCAGTTCATATATGGTCATTTTACCGGTTAAGAGGACAATGAGGGTAATAACTACTTCCTGTTTGGAGCTTCAGATAGTCAGGGACCAGAACACGCACTGCATTTCCACGGCTATGCATCTTTGCATTGTAACAATAATCAACATTTGGCACTAGCCTGGTAGCTGCACAATTAAATAAAAACCATCAAATTGCACAAGCTCTCTCAAACTAAGCAAAATCATCGCGGTCTCATCATACCAACCAAACCGAAACTAAGAAATGAAGCATCGAGTCACAGCTGAAACCGAAAAACAAAAGTCGAAGCAGTCCAATCCCTTCCTGCTTCTACAGTGTCAGGTTCTGCTTTGCACTCTGCAATCAGGCCAACTGATCTCAAAAAGGAAACTCTTAAACAGGTAAGAAGCCGTCCTCTTTACTTCAATCTAAAAACATAAGTCAGTAACAAAGTCACCAGAAGCGCATTGTGAAGTTTGATTGTCCTGTCTCACCACTGTGAGACCCAAATGTTTTTCAGATCTCTTAACAATCCTGTTTTTGTGTTTAAGTCTTAAAAGAAAGCATAACCAGCAAATACATATATAACATAGGTAAAGTGATGTAACTGTGCCTACAAGGTAGCGTACAGCAGCTGGTACACGCGCTGGTGAATGGCTAAAAATCACCTCTGCCTGACAGGTGGAAACAACAAAATAATCTGTGTGTAAAACGTAGGAAGGAGGGAATTGTGAACAGAAAGAAGAAAAAGAAAGTGACAAAAAGCATAATTGCATTGGTGGACCCTGGGTCTAAAAGGAGAGGGGAGGGGGAAAGGGAAGAGGGAGAGAGGGAGGATGGGGAGAGATGCCCCTTCAGACAGACAGCGAGACGAAGCTGTTGTACTGCTGGATGTTACGTTTGAGGATGTCTGAGCAGGGACCCAGGACACGCTCGAAGCGAGGCCGGTCCAGCTTGACACACTTCAGGGGGCCGCGGGCGACCACGGTGGCAGCACGGGGACGGTTCATCAACAGAGCGATTTCACCTGGGGAAAGCAGAGACAATTAGCAAAAAAACAAAACAAAAAAAACAACAGAAATTACCATAGCAGAAGAGTGACCAAGTCATTTGGTATATACTAAAAAATGAATACTGAAATACACTTAATACTCTTGTTTTTTTTCCTTTCTATTTTAATGTTTTTTTTTTTCTTCAGAGAGTCAAGGCAGTTCATATATGGTCATTTTACCGGTTAAGAGGACAATGAGGGTAATAACTACTTCCTGTTTGGAGCTTCAGATAGTCAGGGACCAGAACACGCACTGCATTTCCACGGCTATGCATCTTTGCATTGTAACAATAATCAACATTTGGCACTAGCCTGGTAGCTGCACAATTAAATAAAAACCATAATTGCACAAAAAGGAAATTTTTGTGCAATTATGAGTTGATATGAGTTGATATTTAACCTCATCTGCACAACACAAACACAATTCACAAAAAAAACAACAACTTTGTTTTTTGATCATAAGATGAGCATACACAAAACAAATTGATCACGCCCACTGATTAAATGAGAAAAGCTTGAGTTCTTACCAAAGTAGTCAGAAGGTCCTAATCTCCCCACTTCCACAAACTCCTCGTTCTCCGAGCGACGCTGCAACACAGCTGCAGAACCCTAAAAAAACAACAAACAAACACACACACAAAATCTGATCAGTTGAGTTTGCACTATTTTTTAAAAATAATATCTCAGTGGTAAATAAAGTAATTCATGATGCATCAATCATTAATTAATTGAATATTACTTCAGCATGTATTGTTGTTTTTTCACCTTTACAAATAAATGAAGCGAATAAACAAAACAGACACTTTGCTGTAGTACATTTCATTACCACCAGAGGGCGTATATGTGAAGAACAAAAGAATGGAAACGGTAAAGCGGAACACAAGTCTCTAGTTGATCCAACAACTTCAAGTCTTTCATGAAACTGGGCCAAAAGCTAAATACAGAAGTCAATAAAGCAACCAACACAAATCAACTGTGCAAAAACCAATTAACGTCAGTAAAAATCCAGATGTTTGTGTGTGGAGATAAGGGAGTGCGTGTGTACCTCTAAGATGATGAAGAACTCATCTCCAGGCTCTCCCTGCACCACAATCTTCTGTCCATCCTCAAACTGGACGGGCTCCAAGGCATCAGCCACCGTCAGACGCTCCCATTTGTCAAGAGACTCTGAGAAAAGAAAACAGAGAGGATAAAGCTTAAAATAACTCTAACTTGAAGGTTACTCCTTTGTTTTGAAGTGAGTTGTTTTTATAAACTCTACAAGGTTATTTTAATCTCAGCACCAAACATGAGTAATATGCTTCTCTCCTATTTTTAGTTCTTAAAAATAAACGTGAACCCACCTAAAATGGACACTTTCCTGAGGAATTCCTCATACATCTTCCTCTTTCTCAAAGTGCTTCCCTGTGGAAATAGATGTTTGTATAAGTGTAAAAGCACAAAAAACAAGCACAATGTAATAGCTAAACATTGTATTGAATGAAAAAATAAAAAGCAACCAGGAAGACAAATGAGCTAACATATATGCCCTCACCATAAGTATTCTCCTGTAGCTGTCCCTGTCGATGCCCCACAGCTTGACGTTGGTCTTGGCTCTGACTGTAGCGGCCCTCGGGGTGCCGTAGATCAGGGCCAACTCTCCAAAGCTGCCTCCCTCTCCAATGCTGGTCACCCATTCATTGTTCACATAGACCTGTCAGGTTAGCAGGGTAGAAACTCACACATTAAACATCATCAGTGATAAAGTGATAAAGAAATACAATGAAACAAATGGAAAAAAAACTTTTTTGTTGATTAAGAAGCATTTCTGTCTGTCCAAGAGATACTCACATCCATCTCCCCTTGGTCAATAACATAGAAATTGTCCCCTTCGTCACCTGAACCAGAACAATGAAAGTTAACATCACAACCACATACACATAATGTTCGACATAATACTGAAGAGGTAAAACCGTACCCTGCAGAATAACAGTTTCCCCAGCGATGTAGGTGACGGGAAACATTGCATCGAATATGTCACTGGAACGAAAAAGGTTTGTGAGCTGATGAGCTAAACAAAAAATATCCAAACTTCATGAATGAAAACATTAAAAACAACAAATAATAGTTTCGCTGGCACCTCCTCTCATTGTCATCCAGGTGGGAGAAGAGCACATTCTTTTCAATAGCTTTGGCCAAGGCTGCCATCGTCTTGTAGTCTTTTGGAATAACCTTACAAGAAATCACAAAGACACATTATGTCTCATTTAAAAGTTTAAGACAAATACACTGCAAGTGAACACTTGATGACAGTGATGGTATCAGGTTGTGAATGAAGATTAAAGTATGCTTGCATGCCTATTTATATCTACCTTTCTGACATATGAGGCTGCATCTTCCTCTGTGTAAACCTCTGCACTGAAGGCCCCTCTCCGCCGGCGACCTTTTACCACAGGGTTCATGGGAGGAGACACCTCCTCATCACGTGAGTCTGAACGGGAACTGCTGGCCTTCTGCTGGTTCTGTATCTGCTTGGCCTCCTCCTGAAAGGGAGGAAGATGATGGACTTGTGAAGAGTTTAAAAAAAAAAACCCCAACATACGTCAGCAACTAGGAAGAAAAAAAAAACATAATGTGCAAAAGTGACATCAACAAGCTAAATGATGGGGAAATCTCTCTATCTTTGATCTTTCTTGAGTTGACCAAAAAATGTGTTTAAATAATTAAATAAATGAATATATATTATACTAAACAATTAGGAACAGCTCCGCAGTCTCATTGGGCAGTAACTGTGTGGTGTAACATGAGCTTGTATGATGTATAATGATTTTCCTTCTGTCCACTGACAAGTAAGGACCCCCCCCCCAAAAAAATAACAAACACAAATAGACACAAACCTTCTCCAGCCTCTCGAAGTACTCCCTGAGGAAGGCCATGGGCCTGTCTGGCCTGGAGGTGCACAGCTGGACAATGCAGTCCTTCAGCAGCTGTTGAATGTTGTGTTTCTGCACGTACTGCTCGCACTCCCTCAGGCTCCGCTCCTCCTCGCTGTTCGTGCTTCCAGATGCCATGATGACAACGGCAATGCTGCTGTGTGACCTCTAACCTTTGTACTGGACAGACTGATGTTTTGATGGGGAAACAGGGAGTATGATTTTAGATCATCGCTGTACTGACTCAGACTCGCTGGGTTTCGAACGAGCAACACCAGAGCAAAGTGTCTGTGCGTTGTGGTGAGAAACGGACACACAATAATCATCAGAATGTGAGAAAAATAGAGCCAGCGTGAGAAGCCGTAGGGAGACGGGGTGTTGTTTTGACTCTTTGGAGCCTAAGAGCTTCTAAGTGTCAGAGGGAAGAGCGGTCATATGATGTGATCATACATATCTGACAAAAGACAACAAACACGGACAAATGCACATCTGTAGTGGGATTTACTCGTTCAAAGCATGAGCGTTTCACAGCACTGAATGAGGCCCTCTATCACAGACACAGGAAATAGCTGAAACAGTATTATCGCCAAGGCCTATGTTTAGACTAACTGTGAAATGAACCCATAAAAGCAAGTGCACTAGCTCGAGGTTTCAACATTTCAAGCCGCAATGCTGTTTCACAGCGAAACAGCCTGACAGATCCCTGGTCATCTGATCAGCCTCTGTCATATCAGCTTCTTCAGAAAGCCCTGAAGGAAAAAGCCTTACAACTCTAACCAACATGTGCATATTAGATAAGTGAGTGCAAATGAGTGAATATAATTAAATGCAAGCGTATCACACATGTGCATCAGGATAATAGGATTTGGATCATTTCTAATCTGACATGGGTCAAGGGAGATTAGTTAAAATGTTATCAAAGATGAGGCTGGCATTGGTATCAGTTAAATGACAAGACAACAAGCAAGTGTCATCTGGGATTTCCCAATCTTGCAAAAAAACAAAAAAAAACACTGTGAATCCAAGCAGTGAAATTAAACATACAAAAGCATAAAAAACAAGTCCGGGTGCTGAGCTGCAGTTTCGCCTAATAAAAAGATTAAAATAGATAATTTAAAAAACTGCGATGCACAAATAACTTTGTTGAACAAACAAGAGCAAGAGGATGGTCGAGAGAAAACACAAACATTTCGTAGTTGCAGCCTTTAGTGACGGTATGAAGCAAATGTCCTGTGTACAACAGCGTCTAGGTCAGGAAGGCTTCATGAGGAGCCTGACGGCTGCAGCTAAGTAACTTACAGCGAGCGGACAAATGCAGAAATTACCCGTAACCTTAACCAATAATATCAAACGAACGTCGAAAACGAATTAGTAATACCTAATTTAAAGTTTAGATAAGATGTTTCAGACCAACGTAACGCCGGAGGGAGTGTTTAGTTTGACAGCTAGCTGGCTAGCTCCGTGCAAAGGCAAAGCTCTCCGCTGATGACGCCATCTTGAGTTCTATCATAAACAAACGACAGACGGAGTGAATAAATTTCACCTATGCAAAGGTCATGTGTTTTATCGTGCAAAAAATGGACGCTAATACTCACAGGAACCGGTAAATTCCTGCCGAGTCCTTCGGTAGCGACTCGGGATGGATGATATTTTTTCAACGCGCACCGTTACCAGATCCTCCTCGCTTCGATTTTTTTTTTTCCCCGAGCCCTGGACCGCTGCCCCACCGGATACGGCTGAGAACCAATCAAAGGGCGTCACTGACGTCAATTCTCCTCGTTCTGACACGTGAGCCCGTATCCCCTGGCAACCTTAAAGCGACCGCACAGTCTCCGTGACGTCAATCGAGAAAGTCGTTGCGAGAAGAAACTGAAGACAGAAAAATTGAAAAAAAAATGATATCTGAAATGGACGCATGTATAGAAAAAGTCATCTGATGTTAGAATAAGAACTTTTTAGGGACTTCGGGGGCATTTACAGAGAATCTGATTCCCAAATTCTATGACAAAAACACATTTAAAAAAGAAACATAAAATAATAAAAAAACATTGATGGGATAAAATAAATCTAATAACATCTTTGTCAAACAACAACAAAACTCTTTGTAGTTGGACGTTCCGCCCATAAAGCTTGACACAAGTCTTTCGTCCAATGAAATCATCAAAACAATTCCTCGTGACAAGACTGAAAGTAGTAATGGCCAATCAGCAGTTTTAATCCTCGAAAGTAGGCGGTCCTTATTTGATTGACATTTTTATGCTAAATCAACAAGAGGCTTACAGAAGCTCGACCAATAGAAAGGGCAGAGAGGACTTGTTGACGTGTAATCGCCGGCCAATCATAAACCAGCTCCGGGTGACGCATCCTCCCATCAGCTGTTTTTGTTTTGCTTGTGTGGACATTGAAAGTTAATAACACAATAATAACACCATCGGCTGAGTTAAGTGGATCCGGCTGTTTACCGTCCATCTTTTGTTGGTGTACAGACCCGGGACAGTCCACTCGCTGTGGGTGACGTGGACCAGCCGACCCAGCCTGCCCGGACATTCCTCCCCGTGGAGACTGTGAGTTGGCGCTTGGAGTCGGGGAGCAGCGGAGGGGAAGCGGGGACGGAGCAAGGCCGGGGCCTCCGACCCCTGTCGCCGAGAGGAGAGCGACTTTAGCGGCTGGGATGGAGGCCCAGGACGCACCGGACGGCCCCGGCCTGGACCGAGGCTTCATCTGTGCCTCGTTTAACCAGGACACCACGTAAGCGACCCGCAGGCCCAGCATGGAGCCGGGCTCCATGATGCACCATTATTTTCTATCTCTTCTCGTGGAGTTTGTTGACAGATGCATATCGATAAAACTACAACTTTGCCACCCAGCTGGCTGCTGTGTAAGATAAGACACAGCCTAATACACCATAATAAATAAATAAATAAATACAGGCCTGTGAAAACAATTCACAATCAATTAATAATTAACAGGCAACAGTGTGAGTTCATGTGGCGTCTTCTGAGTTTTATTGAATGTTATCTGACAAACGTGACTTCCTGTGTCATATAGCCACACCAACCCATAATAATACCCCATCGTTTATTGTGTTATTTGTGGGGAAAGTACAGTTTAGCAGGTAAATCCAGAACTGACATGGCAGGAAAGATCACTTTAAGGGTTATCATCATCATCATCACCATCACCATCATCATCATCATCATCATTATTATTATTATTATTATTGCTCATCAGAGTATTATGAAAGTAATTTGCACCTTAACGTCAGTGCGTGTTGTTGATAATATGGACTGGGTTGTTTGCGTGTGTGGTTTGATTGTAGATCCCTGTCAGTTGGCACTAAGACTGGATACCGGCTCTTCTCAGTCACTGCTGTGGACAAACTGGACTGCATCCACGAAGGAGGTAGGAAGGAAACTCCTCTGAGCTCAGTTCCCAAACTACAGTGAGTGTCCAAGGCCACGTGCAGGACACCTCACTCGTCTGCACATGTTCGCGGTTGCACTGTCATGCATTGAGTCAGTGTGCTCTGACTCACCAGCATCCCTTCCCTGAGGTGACATGCTGTAGCCACAGGGTGAAGTCTGTGGTCAGGTCCACGTTCCCACAACATGTTTGCTCTGCCGCACACAGGGGTCAACAAAGAGGAACGCTCATGCTGCCATCTTGCATTTGAATATTTGAATATAGGAGCATTTGGCTTCGTGTTATTTGTGATATGAGCTGATGAACCTAACGCTTCCTCTCATCCAACCCTCTAGTCGAATGTCCAGATGTGTACATAGTGGAGCGGCTGTTCTCCAGCAGTCTGGTGGTGGTGGTCAGTCTGTCCATGCCGCGGCGAATGAACGTGTACCACTTCAAGAAGGGTACGGAGATTTGCAACTACAGCTACTCCAACAACATCCTCTCCATCAGGCTCAACAGACAGGTAGGAGTCTCTCTCTCTCTCTCTCTCTCTCTCTCTCTCTCTCCCTCTCCCTGCAGAGCACGGTGACGCTCATCCAGGCCCATGATAGTCCCCTGGCAGCTCTCACATTCAATGCCTCTGGTACCAAACTGGCCAGTGCTTCCGAGCGGGTAAGCACTCAATTGCCTTTTAACCCCTGTCATCATATTATGATGCTCCACCCCCAGTCTGAATAATGTTCTGCACCACAGGGTACTGTTATCAGAGTCTTCAACATTCCCGAAGGACAGAGACTGTATGAATTCCGACGAGGGATGAAGAGGTCAGCGCTCACGCTGTCAAAAGTCAAATCAGAAACTGTTAACAAGGGAACGCATGCAAACGTATATCAAAGCAATGCATATGCAACAGGTTCAGTTCAGTTGTTGTGTTTGTGTGTCTCAGGTATGTTAGCATCAGTTCATTGTCCTTCAGCGCTGATGCCCAGTTCCTGTGTGCGTCCAGCAACACGGAGACAGTCCATATCTTCAAACTGGAGCAGCACAGCCCCAGGTAAACATAACAAACATAACTCTTTGTCAAATGAGTTTATTCCTCTCTTGTTGGATGTTTTCTCTTTAAGCGATTAACATTACATAACATTTTAATTCTTTTTTATTACAATGACACAGGATTTCTCGTTATAATAAGTCTCTATTGTTCTATTTTGGTCCTTGATGGCTCATTGAAGGACAATTTGCTAAATGACTAGCACCCTCTGCTGCTTTTCTACTGTATAGCAATACAACTCTTTTATACTATAATTGTACCAAGTTTGTGACAATATAAAAGTAAATTATCAGTGTTGCACCTTTAGTTATGACCTTTCTGTTGTCCTTCCAGTCAAGAGGAGGAGTCTCCCACATGGTCAGCTTATGTGGGGAAGATGTTCACGGCAGCCAGCACCTATTTGCCCACGCAGGTGTCGGACATGATGCATCAGGACAGAGCCTTTGCCACTGTGCGACTCAACATGTTCGGCCTAAAGAACATCAGCGCCCTGGCTATGTGAGGAAAAGAGAGAGAGAGAGAGAGACAAGAGACAGATGTGTTTAAACAGCAGTATTCATCATGTCTAAGTTCGATCACGTCTTTTGTACGTTGTCAGGATCCACAAGCTCCCTCGCCTGCTGGTGGCGTCATCAGACGGGCACCTCTACATCTACAATGTGGATCCCCAGGATGGGGGCGAGTGCGTCCTTGTCCAAAAACACAGGTGTGCATCATGCATTAATATACATGTTGTCATGGAAATATCCCCCATCAAATTGGTTGTTGTTGTTGTTGTTGTTGTTGTTGTGGTGATTTGGACTTTTCTGCTCCTGCAGGCTGTTTGAGTCCAGTGAGGAACAGGTGGAACAGAGGGAAGAGGAAGCAGCAGAGGAGGGCTCTCCCCCGCCAACCAGCCAATCATACGCTGCCACTGTGGCAAGCCCTTCAGCCCCTCCCTCCTCCACCACACTCATGGGTAGGCAACTCCTGTGACTCTGCTGCACACTGCATTGTTACTCTCATACTGTATGATGTGTCATGTTGTAACCAGGACTCATACAAATGCAAATGTTGTAACACTTACTTCCATGCATACGTCTGCCATATGAGATCAATCAAACTTTCAAGTTTATATTCACAAATTACAATTTGCCTCATAGGAGATAACAGGTGCATCATCCTGTGACCAGGAAGTGTGAGGGAAACTGTCAAAAAAAATCCCTTTAAGAGGGGGAAAAAAACACATCACAAGTGAGGGATCCCTCTCCCATGATGGACAGAAGTGTCAAGGTTGCCACGAGAGAGTGAGGAATAGCGAGAGAGAGAGAGAGAGAGCACTGTATAAGTGGTTGTTACGTTACGCAGAAGCTCTGCAGTGATAGAGCACAAGGAGTCCGGAGAAGAGGTTGAATCAGTCATGTGCATTGATGAGACATGGATGTGAGGCAGAAAGACGACAGAGGAAAAGGAGGATAAACGCAGAGTGACGTGTCGCCCGACTACAAACACCTCCTCTGCCTCCTTTCTTCTCTTAACAGGTTACTCTGAAGATGGCGGCGCCCAGAAAGGCGAGGTCATCCCCGAGCATGAATTTGCTGAGGGCCCCGTCTGCCTCGATGATGAGAACGAGTTCCCACCTTTTGGCAACCAAAATAACTGACCAACCCCCCACCCCACCCCTCCCCTCCCCTCGTACCCTCCCACCCCCGAGAACAATCAGACTCACTATGTCAAGCAGGGAGGATGGACAAAAAGATTCCCGACGTCTTGAGACCGCGTGACACCCCCCACCCTCCCACGTGCACCCCTGCTGGCCTCGGGTCAAAATACACCAGAGTGCTACTACCTGGTGTTCCCTCTCCCCTTTTGTAAGAATAAAAAAAAAAAAAACATTTAGAATATTTTAGGTTTTCTTCTTTTTAGACAGATTAAAGTCTGTCTTATTGTAAAAATATATATATATATATTAATCCTTGAACTAATGGCCTGACGTCACACTGACATTTCTGTTGCACATTATCATGGTGGCAACCAGACGAGCATGTGATTGGTCCAGCTGTTACTCACAGATCTTTGGAATTAGCACCTGACTATCTGTTATCAGGGCATCTTGGTCAATCAGGCGCCCAGAGCTTCTCGATGGGCATTAAAGGTGTCACACCTCAGGGGAGGCACAGTAGTCGGTCACTCAAGAAAAACAAGATGCTGTGCCCTCCCCTCGTACCCTCCCACCCCCGAGAACAATCAGACTCACTATGTCAAGCAGGGAGGATGGACAAAAAGATTCCCGACGTCTTGAGACCGCGTGCCACCCCCCACCCTCCCACGTGCACCCCTGCTGGCCTCGGGTCAAAATACGCCAGAGTGCTACTACCTGGTGTTCCCTCTCCCCTTTTGTAAGAATAAAAAAAAAAAAAACATTTAGAATATTTTAGGTTTTCTTCTTTTTAGACAGATTTAAAGTCTGTCTTATTGTAAAAATATATATATATATATATTAATCCTTGAACTAATGGCCTGACGTCACACTGACATTTCTGTTGCACATTATCATGGTGGCAACCAGACGAGCATGTGATTGGTCCAGCTGTTACTCACAGATCTTTGGAATTAGCACCTGACTATCTGTTATCAGGGCATCTTGGTCAATCAGGCGCCCAGAGCTTCTCGATGGGCATTAAAGGTGTCACACCTCAGGGGAGGCACAGTAGTCGGTCACTCAAGAAAAACAAGATGCTGTGGGTGTGACACACTGTTTCAATCCTGATACAAGCAGTAGGTATTATATGACTTGCAGCTGCAGCTGCAGTGCTAATTATGGCAGCGACAGACGAGACTAAACACCTGCAGTGACAAACGCAACCTGATAACATACATGCCTGGGAGAAGCCTGGTGATGAGCTGCGCGGGACAACGCGAAGCGTCCGTGGATTTCAGCGATGATACTGACGACCTTTTTATTGACGTTTTATGATGCTGAGCAGTACGTTAACATGTAAATCTCACTCAGTTTTACTTTGATGTATTAACTATTATTTTGCAAAACATGTTTTTTAAGTATTACACAATAATGCATAGACTTACCATGCATAAATACATATTGAGGATTTTTACTGTGTATATATATATATATAAAAACATTAATGTAGTATTGTTTTAATAACATGGTTATGCGATTTGAGTTGCCAAAAGGTGGCGCTGTACGGACACCATTGTGCTGCTTTGAGCTGTTCAGTACTGGACATTTACCACAGAGACTCATTAAAGCTGAGACGTGATTCAACATCTGCACTGTCCTGATTTAAAACAGCTGTATATATTACACCCATGATCATACATCCAATAATATTTCCCTTCTGTATATCTCTAATCACATTTCCATCAGAGGCTTTGTATTCACACATCAAAACACAGCCGGTTTCTGAGAACTCTGACTTTCTGATTGGCCTTTCAGAGAACGACCTCACCTTGACCTCTGCCCTCTGCCCTGCCACCTGGCCAATGGGTGGTCAGCTCTGGGCCTCCTGCATCTGTTTGCACTCTGCTTGTTTGCACGTCTCCTGCTGCATGTGGACGTTGGACCGTCCAATCTGCACATTTTCACAAACAAACAGCCGAGCACATCCCGAGGAGATGTTTGTCTCCACGTGTGTTTGCTTACATGTGTTTGCTTCTCATTTGCCTCTCTGTCGGAGCGCGTCTGCCTGCGCGCTGCCCTCCTCTGCCCTGCGGGTGGCAGCGGCAAACAGCCTGCCTCGGGTCACAGCAGGGCGCTGCGGATCCGTCTGTTCTGTAGTCCGCTGTTGACACAGACTTGTCGGTGGCAATGTCCCACAACAGCTCCTCCCTCCTGCGGGCGATCCTCTCTGCTACCGCCTCGTACTCTGGCGTCCCGACGACCATGGGCGTCTCCTCAGCCTCGTCACGCTCCAGGTCAAACACCAGGGGCCTGTGGTGGAGCTGCTGCTCTCCTGTTGCACCACCACACGACACAGCTGCACCTGCGAAAACATGTGTTTAGTCTCATTTCAGATCGGCACATGCTTCTGTCTATATGTTAGTGGGACAGCTCTGAGCCACAACCTGTGATGTAGAAAGCTTTGTGTTTCCCCGCTCGAACGGTCTGCAGGTCGCCAAACGTCCCTGCAGCGCCGCTGTTAGGGTGGAAGAGGAACTGCGAAAACAAAATCACGGGACAACGTGAGGACAAACAATTCACCAAAACCAACGCACGATCGCCCAAATGAAACTGGCTGCTACCTCACGACCCGTCTGTTCGCCGTGCAGGAGGACATCGGTGGCATCCACGCCATCGTATGGTCTGTCTGCAGGAGGCGTTACCCCCGCTAGAGACAGAAGAGTTGGGAAGATGTCCATACCACTGCGAGAGGACATAAAGAAGCGAGGAGATACATGTATATATCAGATCTATACAGTGATGACATATTACAGTGTGTGTGTGTTGGTGCATGAGGAGCACCTGAGCAGGGCAGAGGTGCTGGTGTTCGCAGGGATCTTCCCAGGCCAGTAGGCCAGTGTTGGCACCCTGTGACCACCTTCCCAGGTTGTAGTCTTAGCCGAGCCTCCACCTAGCAACACACAGGCAAAGCCTCTGAAAACAACATGCAAGTCGAGCTGCTTCTCACGTAAATGGCTCACAGCACAGGGTGAGGCATATGTTTACAATGATCCGCCACCCGTGCCAGCTCTCGGCGCCTTTAATTATCCAGGTGAATCACCCGCTTTGACAGCCTGACATAACGAGCCTAACGAGGTCACACCGCAACATATAAGATGTGAGGACATCTGAGACTTCATACCTCTGCTCGTCTGCCACTTCCCCATGAACGGTCCTGCACTTCCTGCGAACTGGCACTTCTGTTCCCATGGACCATTGTCGCCTAAGCACCAGGCACAAACACACCATCTTCTAACATTATATTTACAACGGAAACGGAACAGGAGAGACGGCGTTCAGCCAGCGCACTCGCCTGTGAACCAGATCAGTGTGTTGTTTTCGTCCGTGTCATCAGAAGCGCGCTTTACTGCCCCTACCAGGCTGTCCATCTCCCGCAGACTGGCGCTGTACACGCTGCCATCGTCTGGACGGGGGTCTGAAGAAAGCGGCGGGGCCAGGGGGACATGCATGTGAGCCAGAGCTATGTATAGCAGATAGGGCTGTGCTCGCTCCCTGAAAAGACAAGCAAGAGAATACCACAGTGTCAGATGGCTTATAAAGGACAAACGCTTCCGACTGCGCTTGTATCAAAACATACATGTGTGTTTGACCTGTTAAACAAAGTCATCGACCGAGGAGATACACAACTTACTAAATAAACATGTAAACATGTTGTTCTTTCTTAGTGACGTGGCTGCACTGATGTATACTGATGCATGTTTTGTGCGTATAATTGCGTTGGAAACAGCTGTGTCTCGACATGAATGTGCCCTTTGTAAGATTTGCCGACTTAATGTGCACATCACTGTTGGGTCTTAACAGACACATGACTGATAAAGGCTGCATGGACTCACATGACCTCACGCTGTAACATCACAGCACTACATATAGCACACACACACACAGACACACACACACACACACAGAAAATAAAGTAAATTTCAAATGCATATTTTGTATTATACCTAAACCGTATTATACGGTTGTGTTATACCTTGCATTGTGTATAACCCTGGTTGCGGCAGATCTATATGTTTCTGTTAGTGTCCATAAATCAAGTGGCTGCTCCACAACACTGCTGTTTTCCACCAGAGGAAGACCCACACTGGAATAACAGCCTCCCTGCGCACTCCTCGTTAACCTACAGGATGATAACACAATGAAGGCTGTGTTGTTGGAGTCATTCATTTTAATCCCAGGGAGGTGAATCTGTCAAAAGCCCAAACTGCATTAAGACTCAACCATGTCATAATGCTATTGTTTGATAAAGTGCGAGGGCCACACCTGATCACCTGAGGTCCAGATGAGCTACAGGGCAGGCACCGGGGCAGATTATATCCTGGTCTGTCAGTACAGCCCATGTCATTACTGTACGGAATTCCCAAGTAATAGTCAAAACCTGTGCCGGAGACAGAAGATTACCACAAATATTTCTTTGGCAGGCAAACACATTCCAGCTTTTAATCCTGTCATGTGTCATCGACCAACACCTTTAATCAAGCAGTTTTATTTTTAATTAACTAACGACTAGAAGGCAGGAAAGACCTGAGCCCCGCACAATCCCACACTACCATCACAGCATTGTTTTCCCAGGGGCCTCAGACCCACGACTGCAGCGTCCTGTCTGAGTCAGCTGACATCAGACGTCACATGATACCTGTGGGGTTTACCTCTGTTAATTGGAGCGTATGGTCCATTGTGGCCCAGATGCCATTTCCCAATCATGGCTGTGTAGTATCCTGCTTTCTGTAGTAGCTGTGGCAGCGTCACCTCCGAGAGCGGCAGACCTGCCACCGAGTCCACTGCAAAGTTATGGGTCACTCCGTTTCTCAGGCCGTAGCGGCCGGTCAGGATAGCGGCCCGGGATGGGGAGCAGGTCGAGGCTGGAGAATGGAAGTCTGTTAATCTGGGGAAAAAATGGTTTGATGATATATTTCCCATACGACACTGCACATATGAAAACAAACATATACGTGTGTTCATAATTCTTCATCCTCTACCTTATTCCTTGCTGGGCCATCAGCGTGAGGTAAGGTGTGTTGTTTGCCTTCCTGTCGGGCTGATTAGCATCCAGGTCAGCCCACCCTATGTCATCTGCCAGTATGACGATGAAGCTGGGCCTCTGGTCAACACTGGCTCCCTGCTGGGACACGGTGTGCAGCAACAGGACACCCAGCAGCGTCCCCGTCAGGAGACACAGCGTGGTCACCTCTGCCATTTTGGATCAAAACCTGCCAAGAGTTACACAATGTTCATGATGTCAACTGAAACCTTCACCTGTGACCGACGTTATGGTTCATGGAGACAACATGAGCTGTGTGGAATTATTCAAAGAGGGAGAAAACATGTTGCGACATCACCTGGAATGATGGAATGATGAGAGCTGACACTGTGCAATAGACACTGACCCCAGACCAGAGCACACACACACACACACACACGCACACACACACACACACACCCAGCAACCTGTCTGTCTGTCTCTGTCATATAGACACCTCCACACATCTTTCCTGTTCTTAATCTTTAATGCAAATTAGAAACCAGTTGCACAGCTTAGTTCTCACAATCCTGTTCACACTGACCTGAGCCAGTCTGGAGACAGGCTGTGTGTGTGTGTGTGTGAGGAGGGGGGGTGAAGCAGGGCTGTGGGCCCCTCTGTTAGAGGCGTGTGTGTGTGTGTGAGGGAGTGGGGGGGGAGAGAGATCTGGCTGGAACCAGATTTCCTTCTTAAACCCCCCACATGTAGCCGGGGTCTCACAGGGAACGCGCTGACGCGTCCTGGCACAGCGCGCGTCTCCACGCGCACTTGTTTATGGAACAACGCGCACGTGGGAAGGTGGGTTCGCTCTTTGACTCAGCGCGCGACACCACGGGGACCCGAGCCGAGAGAGGAGAGGGTCGTGAACGTCCGCAGGCAGCGACACACAGGTGAGACTCACAACTCAACACAACTCAACACAACCCCGGTCACCACGTCACCAACCAACCAGCGTGTATTTACCTCCGACAGGATAAACACTGTGCAGGTGAGACAGACCCGAACTTACCCGAACCTACCCGAACTACTTACGTTGTGTCTGTATGAGGGGTTTGGGAGACGTGGATCACAACAGTGTTCCCTGCGTCTGTTTCCGATTCACAGCTTCCGATTCGGCTGATCGATTGCCCCCCCCCCCTCATCATGTGATAGACTCTCTCGACCTGTCCTGTTTCTAAAACCTTTATTTTATTTGTGATTAATCAAAACAAGCAAACTTGTTTAATATCGACTTACTTTACTGCAAAATAAATAAAACACAGTTTATGGTTTGTAAAAGGTTATGTGCCCATCGTCGGACAAAAAACAACTGAACAAACATGGTCCATGAAAAATGATCTCAGTCTCATAATAATAATAATAATAATAATAATAACTAAACGCAATTTAAAATCGATTGTTTTCATTGACATGATGTTGACCGGTTCAGTGCAGCTTTTATTCCTTTTATGTGGAATGATCCTTTAAAGAGTGTCGCTGGCTTTCTCGTCATTCCAGTGACTGGGCTGTGAGTCACAGCGTCAGGTTGTGCGTGTGTCCTGCTCCACACTGACACCGTTGCTCAGCAGTAAAACCAGACTTTTCTCACAGATGCAGCTAAAGACATGATGGGATTCAGGTGAAGACGCATTCAGGTACAGACATCATTATTCCCAGTGAATACGTGTATGTAGTGTTTTACCCTCACGCTCTAAAGGCTGCTCATACTGATCCAAATACACACATGTAAATATTATTTTTACATTTGTTTCTATAATGACAGACTGTACCAGTGACAGACATGGGACTGTGTGGAGCCAAGCGTTTTCTGGGGCCCAGCGTGTATCCAGTGGCCCCTGATGGAGGCTGGGGATGGGTGGTGGCTGTGGCCTTTTTCTTGGTGGAGGCATTCACTTATGGCTCCATCAAGAGCTTTGGCATCTTCATCCAGGACCTGATGGAGGAGTATGGTGAGACCAACAATCGGGTCTCCTGGATTGTTTCCATCTGCGTCTTTGTCACAACCTTCGCTGGTGAGTGTGGCTGATGTGTGGGCGTAAGTCGAGGTTACACAGACTGAAATGACACTGACGTATTGAGACTTGCTCTAAGCAGCAGTGTGTCCACTCACTGGTCCTCAGGTCCTCTCTCCTCTCTGCTGACCAATCGATTTGGGTTCCAACCTGTCGTCATGAGTGGAGGATTGCTCATTTCCGTGGGCGCCATTGCGACCAGTTTCACCAGCTCCATCAATCAGATGTACATCACTTACGGATTAGTTGCAGGTATTGAATTGCCCTTTGACCTTTCATATCATGTTATCATTCTGTGTATTTGTTTTCATGGCTCGTCTCGTTACATTTACAGTTTTATTTATTGTCCACCGTACAGGTCTGGGCTACTGCCTGACCTTCTTGCCTACCTTGACCATCCTGTCCCAGTACTTTACACGTCGGCGGTCTCTGGTCACGTCTGTAGCTTCCACTGGCGAGTCCCTGTTCATGTTCGCCATGGCACCAGGTGACTGCAAGAACTTCTTCCTGTATTTATTTAGACAGAGGACAGTTTAGGACACAGGGAAATATGTTAACATGCATTCCTGCAGTGGAAGATTATCAGACTTTACTTAAGAATAAATCTAGGAAATATATAAATATACCACAGTCATGCCCATCATTTTCTTTAATGGTCTAATATAGGATTTAGGATTTTACCACCATCTAGTGGTGATGATGCGTACTGCCACCAAAATGTATCCTCACTTTAAACCCAGATTTCAAAGTCATAGTTAATGACTCATATGCAGTTTTGCTGATGTGACTAAACCGGTTTCACCTTTGCATTTTAGCCTTTTCTGCAATGAGCGAGCGACATGGCTGGAGAAAAAGTCTGGCAGTGATGGGAGCTTTGCAGAGCACCATCATCGTCTGTGGTGCTCTGCTTCGGCCCATCATTCTGCAGCCCGGAGCGTCCCACAAGTCAGAGACTGCTATGTCCTCAAAGGAGCTGGAAGTTCTTAGTGCACAGGAGAGTACAACACATCCTTCAAACTGTCTCCAGTCTCCAAACCACGGAGGTGACGGCAGTGCAGAGGAGAGGACTTTACTGCACAGAGAAGCAGCGTCCGAGTCAGAGCCGAAGTTTGTGGAAAACAGCGAGGCAGCGATTAATGTGCCTGACACTGAGGAGGAGATCAGGAGCAAAGACACCGACAGACAGGAAATGAAAGATGAGGAGAATAAACCTGATCACGTGCAGCGACCTGCTAAGAATCCAAAACTGTTAGACTTCTCCATCCTCAGAGAGTGCAACTTCTTCTTCTATTGTATGTTTGGGCTCTTCGCCACGCTTGGCTTCTTCGCCCCTCAGCTCTACATCATTGAGCTGAGTGTGAGTCGAGGCATGGAGAGAGACCACGCCACCTACATGCTGTCCACCATGGCCGTGGCTGAAATCTTTGGCCGCTTCTCCATTGGCTGGATCATGACCCATAGGCTGTTCAGGAAAAGGAAGCTGCTTGTTCTTCTGGCTTGTGTGATTTCAATGACTTTGGACCTGGTGGGGTTTACGTTGGTTACAAACTTCTATGGTCTGGCTGTGTGCTGTGCTGTATATGGGTTTTTTATGGGCACAGTAGCCTGCAACCACATCCCCCTACTGGCCGAGGAAGATGTGGCAGGCATAGACAGGATGTCTTCCGCTGCAGGGGTCTATGTGTGCATACAAAGCTTTGCTGGGCTGGCTGGACCCCCACTTGGAGGTAGGAGTTTTAATCTAGCATGAAATTTGTAATGAAACAATAATAATAACAATAATTGCATAACTGACTAAATTCTGTCCTCAGGTGTGCTGGTGGATGTGACTCACAACTACGGCTCCGCCTTCTACTCCTGTGCAGCCGGCATGGCAGTGGGTGCCGTCTTCCTTTGTTTGGTGACACCTGCTAAAAAAGGTTTACTCTGTAGGAAGAGGAACTCGCAGCCCAATGAGGAAGTACGCGCTGGGAAAGCTGACTCAGCGGAGCAGAGAGGGGAGCATAAACCTGCAAAAACGGCCATCTCTGACGCTGAATCTGAAGCCGGGATCAAAACACAAGATGACCAGGAGGTTATATGTTTTGCTTGAGCTGATAAGAGTCATAAAAGAGTCACACCACACAGGGGTAAAGGGCTGTATAAAGACCAATGCTGTCAGAGTGTTTGAGTCAGACAAATATATGACGAGGAAGAAGAAAAAGACCAATAGTCACTGTTTAACATCTTCCTTTTGTGGATCTGGTTGATGAAAATGTCTTCAGTACCTTTATATCACAATCTGTATGTAGCAGCAGTAGCTTTACATACTGAATGTCAATGCTGTTCAATTTAAAATAAGCCATTGTGAAATCAGCTTTAAACACATCAGCTTTTGATATTGCCTTGTTTTAATGGAGCACAGTCAGTGTGAAATGTGTGATGCACCGTGCCTCTGGAGGAAAACATGCATCGAATTCACACTGAAAAACCAATGACTCGCTTGTGATCAAAACCGTAATGAAGGCCAGGGAAACTGTGACGCAAATGAAGCTGCAGGAACACAAAATTGCACAGATTCTGTAACATTTGTTATAGAAAATGCATAAAGCTCAGGAATGTATGTTTATTCTTTTTTTTATCCGTGTGTCTGAACTGACAGTGCACTGTTACATTGAGATGTCAGACTCAAAATCTTAGTAACGATAATGTGTTCACTCACAATAACATAGACGAGTGTTTTGAACCTGATGAACAATGTGTAATGATTGTTTTTTGCACAATTGTATCCTGACTCTTCAGATTGTTCTTGTATATTGCCACATTTTCAGTGCAACATGATAAATAAGATCTGATTCACTACAATAAGCTTTTCTGCGTGTGGGTCTGTGTGTATGTGCATTATGTTGCTTTCCCAAATACCAATCTTCAGCATTTAATACTATAGTTCATCTTTTCTCCAGTATCTCCAGGCACCGGTGCAGCCAGAGTTTAGATGCATGAAAGGCGTCTGTGGGTTTGGGGAAGGTGAGTGCACACTGAGAGGCAGAGGCTTCACCTGGTTTGGATGTTAATCTCTGATCCTCCTCCATCCACTGCAGTAAGGCCTAAAAAACACGTCAACAATAAACGCACAAAAAGCATCATAGAAATGAGGAATCAGACAAATATATAACTGCTCCAATCTGTCATTTTGAAACTATTGAATTGCTCCGCACACACAAGTTAAAATGCAGTATTTATGGACATAATTAAACTATTTTTATTATGAGACATGAGACCCAGGAACACGGTGTGATTATTTTATCTGTTTTAAATTAACATTTAATGTTTGTTTGTTTTTTACCTTGTATCTTTTAGCTATTTCGAAGCCTAGTGAAACTTGTAGCTTGCGAAGGCAGATGGGACAGAAATCCAGAGGCCTTCGATCGGACTCGTCCAGATGGTTGGAGCCCTGCATGACACAGTTTAACCACTGGCAATGCCTTATGCCAAACATATGGCCGATCTCATGTGTCATAGTCTGTAAAGAAAGAGGTCACGTCAGGTTTTTCTGATAACCTTGCAGCAAAAACAAGCACAGACTTGATGTGTTTTAATCAGCAGTATTGATAAAAATCGTAGGCTGTGCGACCTTTGGAAAGACCATGCAACCATGACCTGAGTGTGTGTTTGTTTGTAACCTTGCAGGATCGAAGCAGCAGAGTGCTGGAGATGGGGGGTGTGTAATATCCATCAAACACAGAGTAGTCTCCCTGTTTAGGCTGAAGGCGTCTTTTCACTCTTCCTGCATAATTTCCACTGTAGAAGTTGTCATCATACCGGGCAAAGCTGAAAACCCCCATTCCTGTGCAGTGTTAAGAAATAATAATTAGGTGACGTCAACAATGCATCTCCTGGTTGTACATTCAACTTTAGCACCAATTAGTGGTGATGTTTATTTATTGTTATTATCTCACCCATACTAAGAGAGGCCTGCCCAAAGACAAAGTTCCAGGAATCTTTGGGATACAAGTCAATCATTGTGATCCCAACAATACAAAAGGCGTCTTTTGGTTTCCTGTGGCCCAGATATTTCAGCAGATCACCTAAAATTCAAGTCCAGTTTGAGAGTACTGTATTTCCCTCCAGCACTGTATCCACACGGAAAGCAGAGGAGACCAAATGAAAGACGTACCGGTACGGATCTGCAGGTTGTGTGAGTTGCTGTTGACTCGGAAAGAGCAACCCGTTTCAGCCACAGTGATTGGAGGCAGCATCTTGACAGAAAGCCCACAGAAGAAGGCCTGGCAGTACTGTCTCAGCCACGCTATATACTCATCTGTCTGGACCCCAGCCTCTCCGAAGGAACCTGAAAGAAACACTGGACAGAATCAGAGCCAAGCAACCAAGCAATGTGACATGCTACACATTATAAAACCTCCTGGTAGCGGCGTAAGATGTGGGCAAAAAATAAATCTCGACTATTTTTTTTAAAAAATGATTTATTAGCGATAATATGACGATATTCTTTAAAATGTTTAAAATCTTTTCTACAATAAAATCACTATCTACAGTTTTGTGTTGTAATGTAGTCGGCAGCTTTACATCGATCGGTGCCCTCCTGTGGTCTAAAGTGGTAACTACATGTTGGGGTCTGTTCTATTTCTCTGTGATATTTAGTCTAAACTACATTATGAATGATATTGTTTCCTGTTTAATTTATCATTATTATGATATAATAAAATAATTTACAACATTATCATTGACAAAAAAAGTTGTATTAAATCACTGAAAGAAACAAAACAGACCCCAACATGTAGTTACCACTGATGCATTATAACCCTCAGTAAGAACAGTACTTTTCCCGTCCCTTTTCTATAATCAGCGTTAACGACCAGAACTGGTGAAAACAGAGCAGGTAGCATCTGATACACTCACCTATGGTTTGAATGTAAATAGTGTTGTGCTTTGCATCGGGGGTCCTCCTGTGGGGGTCTCTGTAGAAGCTCTCAAAATCCTGAGGCTCCTCAGGGTGAGCTGGGATCCAGTCTGAGTCAGAGTGCACTGTGATGGGCTGGAAAAGGGAACTCGGCTGGCCTGGGTGAAATCCCTCCTCCAGAAGACGCCTTTCTTCTGTTGTGTACTGCATGTAAAGTTGAATCAGATCCTGATGATGAGAGACCAAAGCAGTTTGCAGTGTCTCTGCAGGGTGCTGGATCACCTTCATCTACATTCAAAATAGAATAGAATAGAATTATATTTATATATATTCAATCTATAATTCAATCTTATGATTAATAGTGCGCATTTGTGGCCAAGTCTGCTCTTCCTTCCACGAATCATTTAATAAATATTCTAACGATAATCAATAAAACCCACAGGTGGAAATGTAGCTTGTCCATGGGTTTGGGTTTTGCTGTGTTGCACCATTTTTCGAGAAAATAAATGCCCCAAAAAGAATATGGAGGCCAGATGAAATGACCATGTATCTTTATAGTGACTTATGGTCATGTTACAGGGGACATTTCACATTTCGTTTTGCGCTATATGAGGCTACTGGCTAAAAAAACATCTTGTCAACATACAACACGCAGCATCACTTCCCTTGAACAGCCTATCAAATATCAGTCTCATTAATTACCTTGTGCGTGGGGTAAAAACATCAAAATAGGAGAATATCATGACTTGTTCCCCGAGTTGTTGTTGACGACGAAACCCATTTCCGGTTTGACGTCATGTAAACAGTGGGGCGGAGCTTGACTTCAGGCAACACTGACGAATAGCAGTGTGGGACACAGTCAAGCTGCTATGTCATAACTAACAACGACCGGATGTTAGAAGCTGAACTCGGACGGGTTTATAGTTTAATGTCTTCTTCGTTTTACGCGTTTTGGTGTCTTGCGTCTGACTTCTGTTAAACCGTTAAGTCCAGGCAGCAGTTAACGGCGAGTGGACACGGAATACGAAAGCGGAAGAACTTTCTGTTAGCATAGTACAGCAGAGGTTAGCCGAAGTAGTTAGCTTGGCAGGTGTAGCTAGCAGGCTAGTCTGCCCCCTTTGCTGTCATGCCTGGAGTTCGCCGAGATTTCACATCGTAAACGAGAATACCTAGCAGTTAGCTGGTTAGCCTTCACACGTCCGGGAGCAGTGTGTGGTGTCGCCGAGGCGCTGGCAGGTAGTAGCACTGACACGGCTGAGGTAACCACCAGCGGGGGTTCGTCGTGTTTTAGCCGGCTGCAGTGAACTCAGACACCCCCGGGACTTCCTGATGAGATGAGAGGAAGCTTGCCATACTAACTGTCAACGATAACACACCCAACGCCTTTGAAATAAAGCATCACGACAAGGCCCAGGAGTGCCATCCTCTTTCTTAGCCAAGACAACACACGACGAGCCTGCAGAAATGCTGACTGACAACAGGTAACCCTTTTCACACATCTAGTTCACACATCTAATGCAGCTCCTTTATTTCAAATTACATCTAATCCCTCGTTTGTAACGCATCAGAGTAGCTGGATCACTTGCTATACACTAATGTATTAAAATGCACGTCTGATGTCTAGTTGTGTGAATCAGTTTATTCCCCCCATGATGGCAGTGCCACATGTCAGATCATGTAACTGTCAGAGTGTGTGTTGCTATTTTTGGCTCCTCTTCATGTTCTCAACGTTTTGATGGTCTGCCTCACTCCACCGCCTCACCCCCCCTCCCTGCATTATCTCTAATGCATTAAATTCTACTCTTATATTCACTTCTTCACTCAACAACACCTCTACCACCACAGGAAGCGACATCGTAGCTGTGACAGCGAGGAGGGTCAGCAGCTCAGTCCTCAGGCCAAGAGGTCAGGAGGTGGTCCCAGCCTGCTTGTGTCAGACTTGGACTCAGAGGTGAGACTGAATTGATTAGTCCAGATTGTTCGATTAAGCCGTCCCTCTGGTTAAGAATATGTATAGTGATGCCAGGTAGCAGGCTACCTGGCATCATGCATATTAATGTGTGACTGCAGTCTGTTCGCAGTGCATCACTGTCAGGAAAAGCTCTGAATGTGTTAATGAAAGACAGGTTTTCCATTAAGCTGCTTTTCTCAGCCATTTTCTTTTCTGTGTTTGCAGTCTTCCAGCAGTGACAGCTGTAATGGCATCAGCAGTCCAGAGAGAGCAATCGTGGTCACTACCAGGCCATGCATACACAGCCAGAACAACTGCATCACCCAGCACTCCCTCAGCCCAAAGCCCGAGGACTCTGCCAGCTCTGTGCAGCATGGTTTCCATGGTAACAGCAGCAGTGTCTCCTATGACTACATCAACCGAGTCTTGAGAGAGGCGCACTTCAGCAGTCTGCAGACCAGAGGGCGCCCAGGCTCAACGTGACTGTGACCTCTGACCCCTCTCCTGATCTTTTGCCCCTCGCCAATCAGTGCAGACACTACTGGCATGGTGGCTTCTCCTTGAAAGCCTCAAGTGGCACACCCGGGTCAGGGGGAAGGGGATGAGGTGTGGGGAGGTTTACAGATTTTGGGCACAAAGGCTTGTCCCCACCTCACCATGTACCATTTGTTGAAACCATAAGCACATCCGCCTTTCCATGGCCCAGCCACTGTGGTTTTCTGTGCAGTATTGATGTGTTTGTGTGTGCGCATATGCACGCACGCTGTGCACTTTACAAAGAGGTACCATTCTCTTTACATGCGTGTGTTTATGTGTGGACATTTTCATTGGTGCTAATCACAAGAAAAGAGTGATGATGATCCAAAGTGCTTGCGAAATGAAATAAAAGTTAAGCACTTTACTCAATAACTCCTCATTATGTTTACACTCGACTGTGGAAGTCAGTCACGTTTGTATGTGTGAAGTAGAACTTGTGATCCCATTCGCAAGTCAGTTGATTGAGGGAACACTCACAAACTGCATAAATAAATCAGTTCAGTTTAAACAAATGGGGTCTCATCTGTTGTCTCCAACCACACTGAACCAACAGAACAGTCTTAACTGTCATCTGCACTTACATTCACTATTCACTATGATTTTGTGTGGCAGGTCAGATTGGACCCTGGATAAGTATAGAGCCGAGAACAGGTATTGGTGTCTGCAGCCTTTCACAGTTTCACAGTGCTTCTATTAAAAACAAGCCACCGAGAGAAAGACTGGCCAAAGGAATTCAGAACCATCTTTACTTCAACATTTAACACATCATGTGTATGAGTGTGTCATTAGACTGTGGACCATACAATTTCATGGATGGTTTAATATGACCGGTACACTGTGTTGCAAACAAAACAAGAGGTGTGTTAGTGACTCATATTTTATGTAATGTTCCAAATCATTTGACATTGAAATAAAGTATTATTAAGAGTCTGCAACATCTCACTGAGACACCATGTAACACGCAGCATGTCAAGACTCATTTGTATAGTTGTTAAAGCTCTAACAAAAATACAGGATGCTTTATTATTTATCTGTGCAACAGCATGGCTTGCATTCACTGAAACAAAGTGACAGCAGCAATGAACAGTACTTTGTATGTATCACAAGGTTTGATGGACATGAATGTTGTACTACAGTTCACTTTATTCAACACCAAAGTACAGTATGTAACTGAAACCACTGAGATAGTGAAGGTACTTGGATATGTATTTGGTGACATTAGCAATTGTTTTTATTTTGCATTAAGGTGCAGATGTTTCATTACGCACAAGTCCACACATTTGTTATGCACATGTCGATCTCTGCATTTAATTCCCCCATTAGTTTTTCATACACTAGATGTATAAACATAGACATGCACTCTACATCCATTCTTATATGGATGTTTCAATCAATATAAGGGACAACTTATAAATAACTCATAAACTCAACATTTACACTGACATTATAGCTTTGTACCGAAGAAAATATGGAAGACGACTGTCTAGTAGTTTTATGAGTTAATAAGAAATGCAGCGGTAGTGCAAATTACAAAAAAGGGATTCTCCCTCAGAGGTTCAGGGCGTGCTGCTGCACAAGTGTAAGATTTGTTACCCAAATGAAATCCTGAGATAAAGAAACAATCAGTTTTAACCTGTTATTCAAGACAGACTTGTGAAACACTATTGACAAATTCATCTTAGGCCTGAATCTCTGTCTCTGAACCCGATCAGCTACTTAAAGGACCAGTGTGTAGGATTTAGATTCATAATTACGTTTTCTTCAACACACGATTGACATGTTGAACCACAATCAAAACACTAGAACAGAGAGGGTTTTGTTTCATATTTTAACACAACCAGAAGCCACAATGGGATTCTTTACATGCTTGGAAAGTGAGGGGTTTTGTAACCTTAGTCACCTTTAAATAGCACAAAATACTACGTACTGGTCCTTTAAGTACAGCTTCCACAGAGGCACCACACAGAGTAGACAAAGTGAATGTGAATCGACTGACTCTACAGTTAGTCTAGTTCGCTATTTAAATACCTTGGCTTATATTTAAATAGTTATTCTAAAAGTATAAATATTATATATATATATATATATACTGTATGTTGACATCATTGGTTTCTATAGACCAACTCCAGCTGCAAAAAGTTGGTCAAAATGTGAGAAAGGAGAAGGCAGATACTGGCTGGCTGTGATCGGATGCAACTGGAGTCTCTCTCTCACTGGTTTGACTGGTGCCAGAGGGGGCTGAATGTTCTGCACTGTGAGGGGTATACACAGCGGTGTTCTCCTTTAAGTCATCATCCACTGATTTTGTCTTTTCCTCTGATTTTCTCCTCTGACTGTCACATAATGGTCTCCACTTGGTCACCAGCTCCATCCCGCTGAACAGAGACAATCTGCTCAGAGAGGGCTGCTCTGGATCAAGCTCTGGATCTTCAACAGCCAGTGAGACCTCAGACGTCCTGACTGGCTCTGGCTGACTGACAGAGAGCTCTACCTCCTCACTGTCATTCATCGGGTCTCCTAAGGAGTCTGTCTGGGTCAAAGTCAGACTAGATGTGGAAGCTTGGTGATCTGGTGGTTGAGCGAGACCTATGGGTGAGAGATCTGTCTGATAATGTTTGACGTTGGTGCCGACAGCAGAGTGGGTTGGTAGTAAAGGTTCAGAGTATGTAGATGAGTGAGACTGATTGTTTGATGCCTGGTGGCTACTGTTTGCTGCTTCCTGCCTTGACACGTTCAAACATCCACCCATCAGAGCTTCAAACTGCAGTAAAATCTGTTGTGGAGATGACATTAAGAAAAGAGGTGCATGTTCAGGTTCTCACCTTTTGGACTTCACTGTGTGTTGTTCTCCTGTTCTGTCTCTCTTACCTTGGTGGCTTTGTTTGCCACGGGTCCTGGGGGGCCCTCACTCAGCTGGCAAAGTCTTTTTTGAGTAGCTCCAAACATTTGCTCCAGAGAGAGGAGGTCGGAGGTCATGAGGCACGAGACAGCACACAGCACCCGCTGCAGGATTGGAGGAAAATTAGACATTTACATTTAATTGACAATGCAATAAATGAAACCTGGGAAATCACCAAAGCCTCGTCAATATTACCATCTTAACAGTGTTTGAGGGATCCTGAAGCTTGCTTGAGAGCAACTCCATCACAACCTCACAGTTAAGAGTGGAGCACCTGACAGATTAGAAAAAATACATAAATAAAATCACAAATTTAAAAAATAAAGATTATATAAGTATTTTCAGGCTGATTTCAGCTGCACTAACTCTTTGATCAAGTGCTGGTTCTCTTCTCTGGATAGGAAAACCTTTGAGCCTTCACTTAGCCTGCTGATTAGCGCCATCTCCTGGCCACAGTCCCCTAACTGCAGAGCTTCAACCCTGGGGATCAAACAGAGAATGAAATTATGTGCATCACCTTACACTGCACAAACAAAATTATGTGAGGTGTTCTAGAAAAAAAACAATACTGGGAGATATCTTTTTTACTCTGAAACCTAGATTGTATACAAAACACAAAGCTAAGTCTATGGCGTATTATACAATACTACACAAAAAAATCTCTCTTGAAACAGCGTCAACTTGCTGACTTTGCCACTAACCGCTCTGATATGTCCCCACTGCTCTCTCTACTGGCTCCTGATTGGCTCCCTGTGCCGGCTGACTTGCTGTCCACTGAGGCCCTGCTGTTGGCTGCCATGTCCTGAGAAGAGTTGTGAGAGGAACTGTTGCCACTGTCGGTCTCTTCCCAGCCGCCTCCTACCTGCCCCGGGCACCACTGTGTCGCCGCTGTTGTGAAGAGACAAGAAAGTTTGATGTGTCGTGGTGAACATTTAAGGATTTAAGGCTTATAAGAGGGTTTTACTCCAATAATGTCTGACCTTTCGGTCTGCGAGCAGATGGGTTATAGGCGCACGCTGGCACGGCAACCTCTATAGGTGCAGACGGCGCCACTACAGCCCTGTAATGGTTGTCGTGGAGACGAATGCCCTGGTGTTCAGTTGGTGGAAGGACAGCACTGGCTACTACCTCTGCAGCTTTCTGGATCTTATCCAATATTGAGTCACTGCCTGATGGGGAGCACCGGTGAAGACATAAGCTTGATTTCATTTGTGTGTGTGTGTGTGTGTGTGTGTGTGTGTGTGGTAGACACATTGCTCACCTGTCCCTTGTTTCCCTGGACTATATCCAAATCCCTGCATTCCTGGCCTGTGGGAAGTAGCTGAGCCCATACCTGAAAAAAATACACAAAAGTGTAAATTGTATTGCTTTCAACTTGCGGAAGGCAATGACTGAGTAATGTTGATAAAAGATGGTTCTATATGTGGGCACTCAAGTGCGTCTAAAATCTGTCCACTACATCTATCTTAAGTCCACCTGAGTTTTTACAGAATTTTAGAGTTCTGTGTAGTGATGTTATTAATAAATAAATAATCTTTTTTATTGCTCACCCATTGTTGTGGCGGTTAGGCTGGATGGAGAAATACCGCTTTTGGTGGAAATTGTATCTGTGAAAAGCAACCTGGCCACTTCCTGCAAAACAAAAAGTCATAAAACTGTGTGTTTGCCATGTCACAGATATATAATTGTTAAGAAAATGAAACAGAACCAGTGGCTAACCTGTGCTGTGTTCCTCACTTTTTGGTACAGTGCTGTCCCATGAATTGGATCTGGAGGACCACTGTAAACTTGTAGAGTAAAAACGACCAGCAGAGAACAAAGTTAGATAAATATTCAGGTTACAGAGAAACTAAAAAGGACTATCGGGTGAACTGAGGTAGAAGAGTCCAACCTGATGCCTGCTGGATGAAGGTGGAGTTTCTTCTGAGTTCTGTGAGGAAATGGTTTGAACCATGACCACAGAGATGGACAAAAATCTTCAGCACCTACAGAAACCAGACGTCAGACTGCAAATTTGAAACACTACCTGACAATAACATAACAACAAAAAAAGGAACAACAGATTTGGTCCCACCTTAAGTTTGACATGGCAGGACTCCACTTGCAACCTCTCCAAAAGATACTCCAACAAACACTGACCACAACCTGAGGACTCATTGGAGATTTCTAATTTGAGGGTTAAGACTATAACCACATGACCTGGAAAACGTATTACAAACACTAAACAGCAATGAAGTTTGTTAGTTTACAGCAACAAGGATACTGCCAATCTCTTGGAAAAGGTATCCAGGACAGGGGTTTTCATCATCTGCTGTAGCCTTCATCAGAGTGGGCACCTTCGATTGATGGAAGAAACAATGAACAGGTGACAGACGAAGGTTTAGACCAGACAACTGCAAAGCAACGTGTCCAATCTTCTATCTCTTATATCTAAGTCATATCACACAAACCATTTATCAGTTTGTTTGACAGTGTCCCGTTACAAGTTCAGTTGTACACACAGCTGCTGCAATGTTTTGTTGCTGATGTAAGCACGTCTGCTCTGAGACTACTAATTTTGTTTATCCATGTTGTTAGCTAGCAGGCTAACAGTTAGCTACATGTAGCACAACTTAACAGATTCGAACAGACGAGTTGACGCTACGTGTTACTCGGTCTGCTCCGTTCAGCTCCATTGTCTTCGCGAGCAGCACAAGTAAGCAGTAGCACTTACTTTCTGAAGAAAAGCCAGTCTTTCCATAAATGTTGCCATGATTTAGCAATCCTAGCTGCGGGTTACTCATCTTCCTCCTGAGGCTGCGAGGGGAAGGCGGGGCTTGAGGTGACAGCTAGCCAATCTGGGAAAAGCAAGTAGCGGTCCTTAACGTCTATTGGCTTTCTGGTTACGCCTCGTGTCGAACAGTAACGAATCAGCTTAAAGTTTACATGTTGATCGACAGGGAGATGAGCGAATCATATTTAGGAATATTAGACCGGGCGTTTCCTTGATCACGGGGTCAACAACATGGCGCCGTCTATGGTTTGCATGAAAACATCATCTGCTCGCTGACATGTGTTTTTCAAGGTTTCCCTTAAATTTGACAAACTATAAACCAGCGTTTGTTCCAGAATCATCATCGACTCCTTCCTACTGTGCTTTCAGTTAAAAGACCGACGGGACTGGACGAAGTCCTGACCCTGAGTCGGACCATGTCCGGGTCAAACGTCTGGAGTCGCACCCGAGAGAGGATCAGACTCTTCCCCGAGCTTTTCGCTCAGTGTACGGCAGAGGTGAGCAGCTGGACCCGGAAGCAGAGCTCCGTCACATTCCAACACACAGTCCACTTTCTTATGTTACTTAACATGCAGATAACACGTGACATATGAAAATATTATTCATAAATATATGGAATAACACATGCAGCATAGTATTTTTGTGTCCTTACATAACATCTGGGGTTGTTTTCATCTGTGTGATGCAGGCAGCAGCATATGGGAAGTGTGTGACAGCTACCACATCAGGCGGGAAGGAGCTAAAGAAGGACCTGTGTGCCAAGGAGTTTGATGCACTGAAGATCTGCTTTACAAATGCAGTAAGTGGCAAAGGCTGTACTCCTTAAACTTTGCTCGGGTAGAGGTGAATGATGATGGTCATTTAAAAATATTTCTTCTGTTACAGGCCAAGAAAAGAGCCAAGTAAATGGAAAACATCCTGCAGCTGCGCATCCTCAGTATTAAGATGTTAAGTGGTGTATGGTGTAGCAGAAGATCCCTATACCATTGTAACATATGTGAATTAAAATAAATTATATCATCTTTTTATTGTCTGCAATACAGGCATGGTTGTATTGGATCATTTGTTTATTCACCAAAATATGCTGAAAATACAATACACAAAACTGGTCAAAAAATAGGCTCTTGTACAAAGTTCCAAAAAATGTAGAAGTGCTACAGATGGAGTATTGTGGTGAGATGGGTTACTAAGAAACACAACCATTACAGTCCATATTTCCTTCCACTGTCCTAATGAAAATGTCCAGATTCTATATTCTGATGAAAAATGACTGTGCCATTTATCAAAAAACACATTTCTTTTGACAAACAATCACTACTGCAGCTTTGGAAGGCACTAAAAAGTCAACAAGGGAGAGATAGTGAAGATCAGAAATTATGTTCCAGATGTTCTGAATCGAGCAACTTCATGGTCCACAGTTCATCAATGAGTAAGGCTACTCATTTAAAAAGAGCTGACAATGGCCCTTATCTACATTACATCCAACATGTGGTAACGAAGGTTCAGAGACCCACAACGTGGATCACAATTTAACATGACCAATTTACAATATTTACACCTCTGAGTAACTGACAAACACACAAATGACCAGAACTTTTTTTTAAAACATCAAAATATAAGACAAACATATAACAGAGAAAGAAACTTCACTATCCATTGAGAAAAGAAAATGACCCACATAGAAACATTAACATATTTGCCTGGTCAAAACACACCACGTTGTATTTGCATAGATTTATATACATTGCAACAATAAAGTCATCGAAATCCTCTGCCACAAGACAAAAATAAGTTAATATTTACGTAAACTTTGCTCTTTCGTAACGAAAAACTTTGGGTTATTTCCACCGAGTACACCGTTTCAGGAAAGAGAAACTGGCCCTCTTTGTCCATGAAGGACACAGAGGATGTAAGGCAACATTATGATATCCCCACAGTCTGAGGAGGTGCTGCAGGTGAATGTGTAGACTCACTGTCTGACCACTAAACAAGAAGCTGTGTACGTCTGATGTGTGTTATTTCACTCCCTCGTCCTCTGAGGCCTGTTTAATCTGCCGCGAGTGCACCATCGCCCCGGCCAACAGCTGCTCCTCCAGGGCCACATGCAGGTCTGAGCCTCCCAGCTCCAGTAGGGGCTCCAGGCCATGCACCCCCCTGGACAGCCTTCTCTCCTCTGGGGGCCCTCCAGCATCTTGGGGTCCCACTGCCCTGCGTCTCCTTCTTAGATCCATCTCTCCCTGGTCCCTGACCTGCTCGTGGGAGCCCTGGGGGGGAGCCTGGGCTTTGACAGCTCCGTCTTCCACAGCTTCTCTGGGGTCCGCCTGAGCAGAGACTTTCTCTTTGAGGTCTCGTCCTCCATTCTTCAAAGCTTTGCCGTCTTCTCCCTCAGCCCCCTCTGCAGCTTTTTGGGCTTCTATGGCTTGCTTCAGCTGGGCCAGTCTCTCCCGAGCCTCCTCTGCCTCCGTTTCTTTCTTTGCTCTCTCAGCTATTTCATTGTCTGTTTCCTGTATCTGCTGTTGTGGTTTCTCCTCTGCAGCTTTCTGCTGTGGCAGTTTCTCTCTTTCCGCTTTTTCGTTTTCTATCCCCTGCTCTCTGGCCAGTTTATCTCTTTTCTCCCTTTCCAGCTTTTCTTTCTCTAGCCTTGCCTGCACTTCTTTCTCAATTCTTTCTCTCTCTGCTCTTTCGTTTTCCAACTCCTGTTCTTTGAGACGCTTTTCTTTCTCCTCTCTTTCCAGTCGTTCATTTTCTACCCTTGCCTGCACCTCTTTCTCTATCCTTTCTCTCTCTATTCTTTCATTTGCCTCCCTCTCATGTTCATTATCCAATTTGGCCTCTTTCTCCACATGTTTAACATTTTCAATTTTATTTTTTTCCATATTTAGGTTTTTTCCTTCATTCTGGAGTTGAGCCACCTGATCATTCTGAAGCACGGGCTGATTCTCATCAGGTCTTTTCTTACCCAGAGGCACTCCCCTTGCTCCCAGCTCATTCTGCTTATGTGATTCTTCTCCAGGTGCAACATGGGAATCCTCCTCCAAAGCAGCCTGAGCAGCTGCTTTAGGGGCTTCAGCTAATTTATCCCCACCCTGGGCTTGATTCTGGGCCAAAGCGTGAGGCCCACCCTCTCCACCCAGTTGAGCTCCTGCTGCCTCCTCGGGTTGCTTCAGGTCTGACACCAGGCCAGAGTCTTTGGCCTGTCCTGCTCCACCTTCCATCACCTCCAAGTGCTCCTGGAGGCCTTTCTCTGGCTCATTTTCAGCAGCACCTTTAAGGTATAGACACTTTATCAATACACTCTGTATCATATGGGTACTAACAAGTATATAAAAAATAATGTTGATATGCACCAGCAGGCTGTTTCTGATGGATTTCCTTGTGTTGCTCTTCTATGACGGCCAGTAGCTTTTCCTGCTGGTCCAGAAGTCGCTTCTGTTGCTCTTGTTGCGCCTTAATCACCTGCAGCAACACAGCATGGTCGAGCTGGCCCTCTTCATGAACACAGAAACATGAGGTTAAAACCAGGAACAGACTGCTCTGAGACGTATGCAGTAGTTAGGGATTTGAAAGAAACTTGGTTAGACTGATGTATGAAAGAAATATCACCCATCTCTAGATCGTAGCCTGAAAGATAAACTGGAATGGGCAGTAATGGGCAGCAGCTGACACGCACATAAACTATGTTAAGAAGTGAATTGGTACACTGATGCATTATTCAATGACACATACATACACACACACAAAAATGTATTGAATTACCATATATTCTGTGTGATATATGATATGGTATAGTAATGGCCCCGGTCTGAATGACAGAAACGGTGAAAGACAGGTCAGTGTAAGCAGAAGAAAAGGCAAGAGGGAAATTCATACCTGCAACCAACTTTTTTATCACTGTGATAGGAATCCGGCAAAGAAAACAGGGGTGAAAAAGGAGAAAGAGAGGGCAAAAGTAAACAACAGAAGAGGAGTCAACAAAAGCCAACAAAGACTGCTGAAAGTATCAAGTCAGGACAGTGGATTTCCACTGCGTCTTAATTTATACTACATAAGATAAAATAGGCCAAGTGAGATGATGAAAACAATAAGCAGGAAAATTTGAAAAAAAAAAAACCCATTGTATTTCATAGGCTATTAACTCTGCTGCCACAAAGCTACAGGTGCACTGCTGCTGGTGGAGAGAAAGGCATTTCGCCCTCTAGAGTATGTTTTTTTTAATTGTATGACGTTAAATGCTGGTAGTAGCTTTTTTCTTCTCTTACCCTCCATCTTTTCATCTGCTGTGTCTTTGCTGTCCCCAGCTGGAGCCTCATTCACCACAGGAACCTTAGCTGAAGTATCACCAAATGTCACAAGGTCAGTATTTAAGTTTTACTTTATGTACTGTATATTTATGTACTTTAGATAGTTCTTTCTATTCCTAATTGCATTTCACAGCAAATACTCACGATTCTCAACAGCTTCTGGAGCTTTGCCCACTTCCTCCTTCACCATGGCTGCTTTCCCTCCCACCACAGGATCTTTGACAGGCTCTAACTTCTCCACCTTCTGTTGTGGGGGAACCTCCTGGTTCTTGTCTGCTCCTGCCACCGGGTCCTTCACCAGCTCATTGGAGAGAGCTTCACCTCCACCCAAATCCACCTCTTCTTTCTTCACAACACCTTCTAAAGGCTTTGGGTTCTCTTCCACCTCTTTGTCTTTCTTGTCCTCTACATGCTCTCCATCTATCTTTGGTTCTCCATCTCCTTCTACTATATCATGTTTCTCCTTCTCTTTTCTTGTGTCTACTTGGACCTCGTCATGAGGGATGGGAGGCTCATGTCGATGTGCTTCTCCCTCTGGCACCGCGACACCTGAGCAAACACAAATGCCTCAGAAACCCTACACATTTCTCCGAGGATACAGTGAAAATTTAAGTTTGGCTTCAGTTTGCTCACCAGCATTAGGACGGTCCAACTGTACCTCCTTCTCCTCAGGTCGTTCTACTGGTCCTTTAATCTGGGGGGGCTCCTCTGGGTCCTTGTTAACAGGCTGTACCACTGCCACACCTGGGAGATCAGGCTTTTCTATTTCCACCGGTTTCTTGATTGCTGTATCCTCTAAGAGGGAAACACACACAACACAGTTTATTACAACACAGACTATTGGACTTATCACTTGTTTGAAAATGTCAGACTTCAAAAAAAAATATTCTTTTGCGAGGGCATAATACTTTAAGCCATTTAACAACAGATTTATACAACTATAAAAACTAAATTCTCTCCCTTGGATATTTTTTCTTCTTGTTTAGTTTTTTTTCCTGTATTATCTCACAGACTATACAGTCACTTTCAAGTTGTGTTTAATGTACACATTTACTGTTGTACTATGAGTTGTGACTGTTTTTGTGCTGCTGTCTTCTGATGACTAGGATCCACCAGGTGGCAGCAAATACTACAAATGGCAGGACGGACACACTTGACGTGTGAAAGAGAGAAGTGAATAGTAAGTAGAAAATGTATTTAAAAAGAAAATGACAGGAAGTGGATGTGTAGGTTAGTGCACACAGTTTTCATCTATATCTTTAATTTTAAATACAAACTCAAAAAAGATAATAAAGATGGAGGCAGACTCTGATGGTATAAGTGAACGTTTTAAATGCAACATTAGGGTTCAAAACATGAAGTTCAGGAAGAAGTGGAAATAAAAATCTCTCGCTTTTCACCTGAAAACATCTCACAGACTTTCTTTGCCTCTCATTTCCATGCATTCTGTTCCCTAGCCCTCTACCCTCCCCAAACCCATATCAAGCCTTCCCTTTATACAGCCAGGGCTCGCAGGCATTTTATAGCAGCCACAGGAGATCTGGGGGGAGAGGTGGGGGTGTAGACAATGTATTTTGGTGGAAGGGGCGGCAGCAGAAATGAGCTGAGGTAAAGGAGTGGAGAGAAATTGCTGGAGTTTGAAGGGCATCGCTCTTGCTCCATCAATGTCAAGTACACAGTGCTGCTCTCAGATATTATCAAGAGGTTATCTCCTCACCCTGCCTGTCTGCCTATCACCCTGTCTGTCTCCATCTTTTGTTCTCACCCAGATGAAAGAAGTCCTTTCTTTTGCTGTGGCTTTGTGCTTTTGTTTTAGTTTCACTGGTCCTTTGCTACTGGCTCATATTCTCTTTATGCTGTTGTTGCACTGGGCTGCAGTCGGTCCATGACTTTGAATGTAGAACAAATAAATAAACATGTCTCCTGTGCCGCTTGTGCCTTTTGCATGAAATAATTAGATGCAGTGCTGCTGTCCAATTTCAGATACTGCAGATGAGTATGGCCTCAATACGATGAGGTAAATGTTTCCATGGCTCATTAGTAAACCATTTTCATTTACAGTCCATAGAGTAGATAAGTGATTGCCAGCCATTAGCGCATGTCACGATCTTTACCGTGCAGTTGCCGAGGTTCCTGTGGTGGAAGCTTGATCTTGTCAGGTGCTGGAGAAGGGGCTAGGACTTTGACTCCAGGGCTGCTTGCAGAAAGTGAGACAGTAGTAACGGTGCTGATCAGCAGGATGCACAGACCCACACAAAGCACCAGCTACAGGGCAGAGAGAAAGAGAAGACAATACACAGCATGTCAGCCACTGCTCATAGATTTATGTCTGATGAGAAAACGATTAGGACAGCTGCAAATTCTGACTCTGTAACCTGAGCGATGATGCTGTTTTTCTGGATCTTCCTGAAGATGAGCGCGGGGCAAATGAAGCAGATGAGACTACCCATGGTGGCTCCAGTCAGACCCAGAATGGTTTCCACTAAAGAGAGACAAGGAAAAGATAAACACAGGGAATTTCTTATGCTCATATAGAGCACTCATTCTCAAGCAGTAGTACTTAAACGTAACGGTAACTCTGCATTAGTCAGGACATATACACTGGAAATAATAAAATACATTAAATCAATAGCTGACAGTGATAGATGATTTGTTAACAGAACCAATGTCTGACACTTTAACCCTGGAGCTACTTCTCTTGAGCCTACAGGGCCAAACATGGCACCAACACTGGGTCAGAGCTGAGAGGTATGTGGCCCTCTGTGAACATTGTTCCAGGTCTCTCCTGCCAAATAACCCAAATCTATGCTGCTTATCGCTAGCTCAATTCATAACTGCCTTTTCCATTCACAGCCAGCACCCGCCCCGACCCACTCGCTCCTGGCAGCAACAAGCACCGACCCCACCCCTGTTTCTGTAGACCGGGCCGGGTGGGCGCTGGGCCTGGAAACCCATCGTTCATCCAGACCAGAGGACGGACACCATATTGTCTCCCTCAGATTTACTGTCCATTCTCCCCAGGGTCCTTACCTCGATTCTCCAGAGTCTATTAGTCTGATTAGACACACAAAGAGCAATCCAAACACACTCTCTTTATGTGTGTGTGTGTATGTATGTATGTGTGTGTGTGTGTGTGTGTGTGTGTCTCTTTCCAATTAAAGGGTGAACAAACGGGAACAATATAAAATGATGACTAAAACAAAAACTCATGGCAGACTTCACCTCTCCACTATTGTGGAGTTGTGTTGTAAGAGGGACAGAAAGACAGAGGGACAGTGTTGGTGTGCACACGGGTATTGTGAGTGTGTGTTAAAGTTTGTGTGTGGAAAAGAGAGGGAGTCTGGGAGAATAATAGCCCTATCTTCCCGTCTTCCCGTCTAAAAGGAGATAAAAGTTAGGGTCCTGATTTAAGGACTGTGTTAGAGTGTGACAGTCACTGACTCGTAAAGTCACATTCACACATGTCGTAAAGCTCCACAGCTACTCCGCCCACATAAAGGAACACATGCACCTTAAAGACCCCCAGCCAGGGAGCTGCACACATATGAACACACATACAAATTTAATTCACTCAGTCCACGCCTGGTTGTTCACTCACTCACTCACTCACACACACACACACAGACACACTACCGTTGGGAATGAGAATGCCTCCCAGCATGGTACCAAACACAATGCAGAGGGTGATCATCTTGAAGCGCAGAGGAGGCATGTATCCTCCGGCAGCAAACGTCCCATCCTTCTGCTGTGGGACAAAAGCAGAAAAATGAGAGAGAAAGACAAAATAAAGGCTACAAAAAAATCATGCAGGGAGCTCAGCCAATTTCACATTTTCCCAATTTGATTAGAATTTTATTTTTTCCAGATCACACATCTTGTACTATTTAGCGCTTGTGTTACATTTACTCTCATTTTATGGCTACAACAGAATCCGTAATACCCTTGAGAAACATTTGTATATATTGTAGATGTGTCTAAATTGAAAAAGAAATAGTACATGTCACAGGGCTTGAAAATGTCAGATGTGCTCACATGGCTACGCTTGCATCTGGATTTGATACAATTCAACAGACGTCACAGTTACGATGCTTAAACCGAACAACACATTTTTTGTGTTTACTGCTCTCAAACTGCACAATAGATTGCATCCGAATGCCTGTTTCTTCCACTACACAAGTCAAAAGGTGAAATTAATGGACCACAATCAATTTGAAAAAAAAAAGAAAGATTTTTGTGGTGTCCAGGCCCCTTTTCACACCCTATAAAGAAGTGGAGGTGTTGTGCTTGAGCTCACCTGCTGCTCAAAAAGCATGGTGTTGATGGCCTGGCGGCAGGGCAAGATCATCATTGGGAATCCGACAGCCACAGACATCATAAAGCCAACACGGATCATTTCTGTCACCAGGTTGGAGGGGAAGTTCATCAGCACGTTGCCCTCAATGTTTTCCGTGAAGCTGACATAGCCAAAGAACCCCACCTGGTTTATAGAGAGAGAGAGAGAGTACAAGGTTGGGAGGGGTTACTTTCTTTTTGTTTCTGAAAAAAAAGATGCAGAGTTTCCTGTGTTTAAAATAACAACTGGCAACCAACAGAAACTTTTTTAGATAACTGATAAAGAAGTAAACAATATCACAAAGTCACAGTATTCCCATGCAATAACAGCACAGACGGAGACGAATGAGACTTGTGTGTGAATGGCGGTGGCGTGTCCACTCACAGTGATGTAGAAGATGGTGACTACATTAAGGGCCGAGGTGAAGATGGTGCTCATGCGTTTGACAGACGGCTCGTCCAGGCTGTCGTAGGTCGGCAGCACCTGCCTATGAGAGACAAGCAGCCAAAAACAAAAAAAGGCAAGCTCTGCATGCCGCATTACACATCACCAAACTCTAGTTCTGCTGCTGTTGTTGCATTCATGTGTTGCCCATATGATCAAGACATACAACTTTTACCAATGCAACTATCATCTAAGTCTGGTACATCCAATAGATCTAACATGTTTTTTTTTCTGTTCAAACAGCTGCTCAGTCACGGTCTACATAGCTACTTGCTAAAAAAATCTGTTTCAGAAAACTGCTCTGTAGATATTCTTTAATGAGCAGCCATATGGGAGCCCATTTGTGCCACTCAATAATCAAATGATGCATCACTGTCCTCATGTCCTTGTCAGCATCCTACCCAGACAAGTGATCTCTTTTTGCTTTTTTTTATTTTTCCCATTAAGAGTTTTAACAATGTCAGGCAGTAACAGTAAATAAGAGTCTCTCGTCTACTCAGCTGTTGTCAGATTTCCTGTTTGACTGTTCTGATTCTGAAGTCACACATGTCAATATGCATGAAAAAAAAAACAAGTTTAATAGTCAAACATGCTGATAAAAACACTGTTTGGCTTCAGCTGATTCAATAATAGCACCGAGATCATAAAATATCACAATGGCTTCAGCCTTCTGCTGGAGCGTCAGGTGGCATCAACCTGAGAGTGATAAGAAATAAATGGAGCCAATTTTGGACCAGTTATCTTATTTGCAACAATAAAGCAAACATACATAATTTAGATTCTTGTAAGATTAGTCTCATCACCATAAAAGTTATATATCTGTACGTCTGACATGCACATGAATGCAACATGTTTTTTCAGCATGCACATTTTAAAATAAATACCTTTAAAAATAAATACAAGTTTTAACATTTTAATTTACAGACAATTGGCAGTAGATGAAGGGGAAGTAATGTAATGGCAGTGGGGTGAAGTACTGTACGTAAGAGGGTTGACAGCAGTGAAGGTGGGCCGAGGTTGAACCTGACTCTCTGTTAACCCAGGTGTCGCTGTCATACTCTGTTCTGTGCTATTAGAGAAGGAAACCGTCGGAACATTAACCACTGAATTTACAGGCTTTCTATATAACAGCGAGTGTCTAGCAGGTTTTAGAGCATTATAAAATTTCCTGGCAGACCCCTAGTGATCCCTCCTCTCCTTTTCTCTCTCTTATTTATAAGTGAAGGGAAAAAACAGAGAAGAAACGACAGAGGGAGAGAGAGCGAGGAACCATAACTTCCTCTGCCTCCCGTTCCCTCTTTGCCTCTCTTTCACACACTCCGGTTTTATGAGCGAACACTGTCCCGTGGTGCTATTCCTTGATGCTCGTTTAATCCGCAAACCAGTAAATCTCAGAGCCAAGGTTAAATAAAACAGCATATTGTAAGTGGGCTGCTAAAGCATCTAATGGTCACCCAATAGTCCTGACTCCAAGGCAGATGTGTTTTTATTTGCTTTAACGCTGCCCTTTAAACTGAGAAAATATGACAGAGGAGCTCTTTAACGTGAATATGCGGACACGCGTGTGTGTGTGTTTTTGTTGTGAGGGTGTGTGCTGTAGATAATATAATTAGCTTTGGGATGAAAGCATGCTGACAGTAGCATCACAGAGGGACATTTTCGCCACACACGTTTTTCTTATGTCCCTCCATTATGAGCTAACTGCTCCTCGCAATTCAAACGTGCGGCCAAAAAAACAATGGGACCGGCTCCCATCCCGTCATAATGGTGATGTTAAGTAATGTTTTAACTGAAAGTAAACACGTTTCATGAATGTAATAAAAATCCAATGTGCTGAGAGCTGTTTAATCAGCCTGTGAATACATCAGTGTGTGTCTGTGAGATGGCGACAGTCCAATGTGTTGATTAGTGGTTTGGCTTAAGCTGCCTGCCGCCTGACGGAGTGCCTGCCTCGCTCGGCCTCACCACAGGCCAAGAATGTACCCTGCCAAATATCACTCAGCAGCACGAGTGGGAACCAGCACACAAAACACACACATACATTAAACATACACACACACAAGTGCATGCTTTCTTCCTCTCCCTCTAACACCTCACTAACTAATAAGCACATCAGACATACCATAATGTTTTGTTGGCTTTGTGGGATTGGATTAATAAAAGTCTTGTTTTCAGTCTGGAGCCTGCAGTCGTCCACTCCTGCCACTTACCTCACTCACTCTCACACAAACAAACCCATACACCACCACCACCACCACCACCACCTCCCAAACGTCTGGCCCCCAGTGACCTCACCATGACCCTCCCTACATCAATACAGCATTGCATTCTAATCTAATCTACTATAGACAATCTAACATATAATCTAATAAAGACAAGAGTTCAAACAACCATAACGGACTTGTCTGCACGTTATTGTAACGGACTACTTTTCTTGCAAATAATGAAGCGGAAACGCCAACCTCCACCAATCACCTTACAAACCAGCTCATTTCTGTGAGTCTCGTTACATAGCAAACTCGTCCGAAACCTCCACTGTGACCTCAAGGAATTGTATAAGCATACATGCACTAACTGTGACATGTGATCAGGCTCTACATGCAGAAATTAAAGAAAATAATGCCAACATTTCATGATTTACCCAGCACGTTATTAAGGACCACTGTCATTCTGAGCCAATGAGCTTTCAACTGAAGAGACTTTTTGACATTGGTTTGATTACATGTTCCTGTGCGGGTGGCAGGGCGGGAGGAGTACTTACGACTGACAGGAGAAGGCCATCCCACAGATTGGGAGACAGCGAAACACACCCTCCCAGCGCACCACATTGACCTGCCCTAGCCACCAGCCGCTGAGCAGCCCATGTTTGAACGAGGACAGCACCATCTAAAGGGGAAGGAGGGGGGTGGGGTTACAGCCCAAAACTAAATGAAGACAAGAGTGGAAGAGCACGATGAAGAGGAGGGGGGCTGGCACCCATGCTGAAGGCTTACAGACACATAATAAAAGTAATGAACCAGGAGAGAAAACATGAGAAAATGAAGAGAAGATAAAAGATATGAAAGGAAATCCCATACTGAACAAAAAACCTGTCATACCTTTTAAAAAAAAATAATGATGTTGATGCATAACGGTGAAAATGCAAATTTGAAAAAAATAAAAGGCTCATGAAATGGTGATCTAAACAAATATTACCCCACAGGTTTTTGATCAGCATGTGCTTCCTGCATCTTGCTGCTTGAATCACCTGATAAAGCAACATGGGACAGAACACACCTCCCACGCCTCCTCCGCCTTATTACCACTACCACCAAAAAACACACACGCAGACACACTCTGAAATGGCTCAGACCAAACCTGAGTTAAAGGTGGAAATGGGAAGGACTGATTAGAGTGGGCAGAAGGTTCAGGTAGGTGGGAGAAGAACTGAAGGACCGTGAGGTAACAAGGACACTTTGGGCTTCCCCCCCACTGCCCTTACGGTGGTGATATTTTGGGCGTAGTTTCCGTGGTTTACTTACGGGTGACAGCAGAAGGTTGTGGCGATAATGGGCAGGCACTGAATGACGCCCTTGTGGCGCCACAGGTGAACCCGCTCCAACCAGGAGCCCGAGATTATGCCGTAGCGCAGAGATGACAACACTATCTACATCACCAGCAGCAGAAACAGCATCAGGACAGAGGGGAGCAAACAAAGGGTACAGCAGAGGAGAGGAGGTGATAAAGGGGAGTGAGGAGGAACAGGAGGACACGAGGGAAAGAGGAAGGTAATGTTAAGTAGTGCAATGTGCAGAAGGGACAAGGGGAGAGAAATGAATGAATGGTATGGTGAAAAGAGGGAGGGAAGGAGATACATCACTGTTAGAGGGTCAGAGGTCTGGACAGTACCAGGCTGGCCTGGGCCTGGACCTAAAGCCAGACACACACCACACCACGGTTCCAGGTTACTGCCATGCTTAGGAGCTAAAAGTCACATCACAGAAAGACACTGAATACAGCAGTTTGAAGTCTGTGGACGCTGCATTGGAGGACAATAAAACAGAGCCACACAAACCACTGTATGTATGGATGTGCACATTTAAAGCGAATGAGCAGAATCCCGTAAGGCAGAAAACTGGTGCTGGACAGGTCTCCAATATTAAACATTACAAATTGGAGCTGACAATTTGGTCACCACTATAAATTATTTCATTTATAGTGCTTAAAATGTCCCTGTTAGCCAATTTTCAAGTGGTATCTTCCATCTTCGCAGAGGAAACCTTAAAAAAGAGCTGTGCAGCGATTGTTTTCGGCCTGATGTGATTTAGTGTGGATTTGCGAAAGACAATATCTTGTTAAAATAAAGAAGACGTTCTGCGCAATGGGGCAAATAAAGAATCAACACAGCACATGACATGACATTATTATGAACAATATTCAGAATATATAACATGTTTCAGTTAAAACTGAAGGTTAGACAAATGAACGTCTGATATTTCATGAGAAATGTGTCGAAATCTACTCTATGGCTTCAAAACACAATAACTCAATGTATATGTGTAATATACATTGCAAAGAAATTAAATACCCAATATCCATTGAGAAAAACCCAAATCTTATATCAACGCACTATAAATTACTATAAACTGTGTGCTGTGCTGTACTACATTGTTAACTAGAAGACAGAAACTTTCATGTTTTCCAAGCACAATTGTAACTTCTGCGCTTCCACTGCATTGCAATGACTGTGTGTGTGTGTGCTCACCGTGAACATGAAGAGAGTGTAAAAGATGAGGGCCATGGCAGAGAAGGACTGGATGGAGGACATCATGTTTCTCTGTAGACTCAGTGGGAGCACGATGAACAGAGACACGGCGATCAGCAGCAACACTCGAAAACTGCCAGTTACCTTTATGACACAATGATACAATGCAATTGTTGTTTTGCGTTGTGCGTACGATCTAATCAATTAGTGACATATACATATATGAGTCACAATCTCAAACCTGCAAACCCAACAGCTGAGCGAAGAAACTTGATCCCAAATCAGCGATGACGACATAGAAGGCAATACAGGTCCCCAACATCAACCCAATCATACTGCAGGGACAGAGAGACAGGTGGATTCCCAACTGTTATCAGTGTCCAGGATGTTTCAAATAAATATATTTTATATCACCTTTGCTGTGCTTACTTTCTAAACTAGTGATTAAAATGAAAGTGTGTCAGTTACTTGTCACCATGTACACCATAACCATACACCACACCATAACAACATGTGTTGTGAATAAATGCGGAGACTTGCCTTGTTTCCACCAGTGTTTTTCCTGGTTTTCCGTACGCATGAAAAGCTGCAGAGAAACCAATGATGTCAGTGTGAACATTGTGGAGAGAAACAGATGGCAGCGTCCTAAAATAGTTGCTAGATAAAATTAAACTAGCAGAACTGTGCTTATCTAGCATTTCAAATTCATTAGTTGTTGTTTTCCTGTAAGTACAATACATGAGTCTGTATATAAACAAAGCAGTGCATTTATTTTAATAGTAATAATAATAATAATGATAATGATAATTTCAACTTTGACACACCCAGTCCAGCGTAGGTCCGTCTTTTGGTGTTGCTGGCTGTGTGAACCAGGAACATGCAAGACTTGTGTGTCATCCAGGAACAGAAGAACAACAGTATTGTTCCCAACACTATTCCACACTGTGAGAAAAAAGTTGATGCAGGTTACACTCTCAACATCATAATGAAACTTTACCTGTACAGGCCATAAAATACAATGATCTAATTTTATTTTCTTGGAGGAGGGAAGTCTTCAGCAGGATTTGTAGACATTTTCTAACTGTACTGAATGTTCCAATACAGTAACAGACCATCTGAGTTCAAACAACCCACACTGGTTTAATACATAAAGAAATGATGATGGAAATATATACAGCTTATTTCTAAACTTATATTTCTGTTGTAATAAACTTTAAATGCAGAATTTATTTATTTATTTCTACTCTACTCAACCTAACCCTACTTCATGTTTTTTTTAAAGGGTCATTGTAAAGGGTCGTGTTTCTGGGGAAGGAATTCAACGCAACACCTGGACGACCCACCTGTTTGAAGCAGAAGGGCATGGTGAGTACACTGACTCCCACTATGCTGTTCACCACGTTCATGATGAGACCTGAGTTGGACGCCGTCATTTTGATTCCTCCTAACAGTTCCCGACTGTGGGAGACAAAACAACGGCACTGTACTGTAGAAGTGCACCCGTCTAAAGTCTGGGTCAAAGCGGGAGCGGAAGCGAGGGGCTCCGACTAAATTCCGGCTGTTTTCTCCGCCGATCAGTGACGTGGCATCTGTGATGTACAAAAACACAACCGAGTTTAATCCTCTGCTTGCGTTTCAACACACCGACTAAAACATAAACAATTACTCAAACACAACATGAAGCTAAAAAAAGCTTCATAAGCGTTCAATTAGCAAGCTAACTTTCACAGTTTGTAGTTTCATTAATTAACTCGCCTTTTCTACTCTCTCCGCCCGCCCGGTCCTGTTTTACGTTATCATCGGTACTTTCGTGACAATGAACGGTGAAATTGTCGCCGTAGTATTTAGTCTTCGTGTGTGTATAAACCGTAGGTTGCCGGAACGTCGGTGTATGAAGACAAATATCAAAGCCGACCTGGCTCTTCCTCTGAACGCGTATCCAGGAAGTACAGATTACAGTCGATGATGTGACAGAAGAGGAAACAGTCTGCGGGGTTTAATACTACAGAAATACTCGGGCGCCCACTAGTGATCGTTTTGTGTTACTACAGTAGAAAAAAGTTGTTTACTTTTTTCCCCTTTTTAATTTTCACTTTATTTATTTAGCCTTTGTGAGCTTTATTGTCATCCTAATAAATTTCACATTTCATTTTTCAAATTTCTGAGGAGTTTTGAACTTTAGAGGAAATGTTATTGTGCTGCCACTTCTATTCATGTGAAGAGTATTTTCTTCCACCATGCGTCAAAAACTGTCCTGCTTCGTAGGCTGACAACTCCCTGACCGATCCCTATATTTATACATGCTGGTGGCTGTGAAGTGTATGAAGTCGTCACGACCCCAAAGGAAAGTGTCACCCATTAAGCATCATTAAAGCCACATTGCAGGAACATTGTTTTCTTCTTTCTCTCTCCTATAACATGGCCAATATGGCTCCTGCAGTCAGTAATGACAACACCAGCAGACATGCACGAATCCTGTTTGTCCAGATGCCTCTGAGATTTTCATCCGGAAAGGGAAACGGGCAACAGGGGGATGTGAGGGCTAGAGGTGTGAGCGGGAATAAAAAAAAAAAAAAGAAGACTAAAACAGAAGAGGGCAAACGTGGATGACGTCAGGGAATATATTTAGCCTGAACACCTGAGGAGCTGCTGGTTTGTTTCCATTAGGCAAAGCGCCTGCTCGGTGCCCTCTCTGATAGATGACTATTGTGTTGTTTGACCAGGAAAGAGAAGATGGAGTGAGGGGATGGAGTTGGGTGGGGTGGGTTGACCTGGGTGCTTTCCCCCATGGACGGTGGGTTTGCAGAAGCAGGGCTGTGTTGAAGCTTTGTGAGGCAGATGTCAGCAGTTTTGAATTGGTGTCATATGAATCCGTAGTTCTTTTCAGTATCAACAGTCTCATCTGGAAACACATTCATGTCGACTTGAATATTTAACCACGTTTTGTTGTTTGCTCATTTCGTCTTATTTTTTCCTGTGTTTTTCTATTTTGTACCTTCCATTGTTTGCTATTCCTGCTTTGGACCCTTCCATTTGGCGCATTTCCAGCTGTGCCTTTTACATATATGATATAAATAAAGTTTATTGTCATTGTGTGTGTGCGTGTTTGGCGTGTGTGCCTGTGCATATGTGTATGATCAGAGAGGTTAAGACAGGAAAACCCTGGCCATTGTGCACCAGTGACCCCTCAAAATCAATGTGACAGACTGGTTGATTGGCTGGAGGGTCCTGTCTCTCTGCACCTAATCCCTCAAGGTAGACCCTCAGCCAGGCCATATGTGTGTGTGTGTGCGCGCGCACGCAAGTATCTGTGCTTGTATGTGTGTCTTTCTGCAGCTAATCCCTCAAGATAGACCTAAGACCATGGGATGGGGTATTAGTGCAGTTACAGGGGGTCAGGCCGGTGTGTGTGAGTAAGTGTGTGTGTGCGTATGCATGTGTGAGACGCAAAGGAAGAGAGCTTGAGTGTGAGCACTACTCCACAGTTGTCCAATTAGACTGCAGAGTACCTATGTATTTCTATCAGACTCAGCCATGTGTGGAATTAGTAGTGTTTTTTCTCTTTTTTTGAGTGGGGGGGGGCAGGGGGGGGCAAATGTTCGTGCAGATTTGGTCGGATAACCCAGTTGGGGTGAAATTAGACGCAGGCATCTGGATTTGACCTCGGGCCCTCACAGTGACCCGGGGTCACTCAGGGGTCACGGGGCACAAAGCAGAGCGCTGACCCTCCACAGGTCAAGCATGCGGGCGACTGAAAGGACGCCTTTGTGGGGCCTGGCATGCTCACTATTTCCCATGAGCACCAGGGGACTGTGTCTGCCCAGGAAACTGGACCGGAGAGCGGGCCAGACAAGGTGTGTGTGTGTGTGTGTGTGTGTGTGTGTAGATGGAAACCATAATTGATTTTTGTTTATATTTCAGCTTGTTTGCCTTATGATTATCACTGACTGAAGGTCATAGTTTACCCTTTACTGCTGCACAACCCGGAATGTGTTTGGGTTTTTTTTGTGTGTGTGCATTTTGCTGAGACTTCGGTAATCTACTAACTGTCAGTGAAAAAAAAAAAAAAAAAGTTTAAACTCCAGATGAAGGATTACATACAGCTCGCTTGCAAAAATTCCACCTCCCCTGGGCCGATTCCCTTTCAAACCCAATCCTGCTTTCCTTCGCAGCTGAAGAGTTGACATTGTGGCGCGATACTTGTGTTTGTGTTTGCGTGTGTCACGGCGAGAGAGCGATATGGCTGGGATTTTTTAGGTGCGCCTGTGGCCGTTGCTTGTGTACATCTGTTAGCGCCTCCTTAATGAGCGCATGCACGCTGCCTCCAGTCCTGTGTGTGGCCCTCAGAGAGGCAGAGAGAGAAGCCCTCTGCTCCAGTAATCACATTTAATTACGCAGCAGCATTAGACGGCCTATGAATAGGGTTTTTAGGCAGGCCTCTCACTCCGAAATTGGCTGCATCCAGCTGAACATTGCCCACCTTTGTCCTGCCCGTCCCACTATATTCTATTAAGACTTTGTCATTTGACCATCAGCAAAGCACTATGGTCCAGCACTAACAACGGCGGGACTAATGCTACACATTAAAAAAGGGAACGTAAAGGGGACAATAGGCGTTTTCTTGGCTGAACGGCGTGCGTCTGCTCCATTAATGAAGCAAATGGACCACACATTATCCTCCATCCACAGCAACATGGCAGCGAGAATCCCAGATAAAGGACGTATAGTCAGGAGGAAAATCCTCCACGTCTGCTTCTCTGCAGTTTGAACTGAACTCTGCTGTCGCGTTTCTTTTAAAGAGCAGAGGTGGAATTTGCGTTGCTAATCTTTTTTTTTTTTTTTTTTTGATGATTATTTTTGGGACGCTGTTGTAAATTAATATTGACATCAATCTCTGTGTTTACATGCAGGGTTCGGTTCTTAAACATACAACCTGATTTGGGGTCAACGCATGTAAACATCACAACGAAGATGGTTTACACCACTAAACTAAACACGGCGCTGTGGCATGAAAACATTTTAATGGTTTTACTTTTGCAACAATTGCACTGACACAGATTCCCAGAATGTTTTTGTTTTTTACTTTGCTGAGCAGTAATAAGAATATCAGGCGTCTTCCTCGTCTCAGCCATAATGTGAAGTGATAACAGCTTCCTGCAGCTTGTAGCGAGAAGTCTTCCTGATAAATCACCAACATTCTTCTGCACGGTTTGTTCATTCATCGCTTACCGCCTGCATTTACACTTCAAGATGGGCAATAGATTTGTTGAATGTTGTCGCAGTAATACAGTAGAAAAGTCCCAGTGGCACCTTTACTACCCCCCCCCCCCCCCCCCCAACATACTGTAGTGTTGGAGCACCCCCAGTGTAACATACTGTAGTGTTGGAGCAACACATGGCGCCAATAACCCTCTCATCACTTTAAATGTTTATGCGTTTAATTCCTCTTTTGATGGCAAACAAGACTAATTTCCTACATTATGTTCGGAATGGGGGTAAAAAAATCATAGTCAACACTCTCACTTGCATTTACGCGCACGCACGCACACACACACACATACACGCAGACACACACACACACTATGTTGGAGATTGCGCCCAAACTGACCATAAATCCAGTGTGTTTTTAAAAGGCTGGAGCCATAAAGAGAGACGAGGTGACAGAGCAGCACTGATGGGTCAATACAGCTCCATCCTCCTCCTCCTCCTACTACTACTACTACTACACACACACACACATATATACACACATACAGTACTCGATCACATTCATATATGCATATTGTGTACATGTCTGATGACACAGAACATACTGAAGCAAATAACGTATATGTATGTATGAACACACACACACACACACACACAGGGCTGTTGTGAATGGTGTGTTTGAGTAGAACAGAATGACTGTGGGGATTCATGCTGGCTTTCCTCTATTAAAGTCTGCAATAAGGCTCACTGTGTATGGGAGTGCTGACGTCTCTGCCCACCTCAATGATCTACAGCCTCTCTGCATGTGCATGTGTGCGTGTGTGTGTGTGCGCGCACACTAAACTCTACCTGTTCCCAATGATCTATAGCTCCTGGGGATTTTATATACACCATATACGAACATTTGTATGCATTTGTGTGTGTTTAAATCAATGTTTGCGAGTGAGCGTGTCCACAAGGGCGTGCAGCTGCATGCTCCACAGCTCCGGCTTGCAGAGGCCTGGGGTTTGGCACACAGGGGGAGGGAATTCCTCCAGAATCACACTGAGACAGAGCAGGGTCTCACTGGTGACTCCCAACTACTGCAAACCTCAGAAGTGTGTGTGTGTGTGGGGTGTGTGTGTGTGTGTGTGTGTGTGTGTGTGTGTGTGTGGGGGGGTGATAATTTACAGTCTGAGTGGGCTGCGACTGAAGGGGACTGTGTGAAGTGGTGGAAACGGGCCGGGCCCGTATATCTCTCAGTAATTGACGGCGTTTGAGGCCAGTGCAAAGTTCAGAGCCAGGAGAGAAGGTGTAGTCCTGGGTTCTCCTCAGGCTCCTCCAGCGCTCCTCTGTCTCCGTCCGCCTCCGTCCGCGGCGGCTCAGCCAGGAACAGGCCCTCCATTGCAAACGCTGCTTTATATGGCTCTCTGCTGCCAGCGGCGTCATTAGGACTTTAGGAGTGGCACTTATCACATGAACAGCCAGGTCCTCAGCCAGTGAATATTCAGATTATTCCTTTTTTTTAATTGCTTTACTTAATTTATGACAGATATATTTGATATATTTATGTTTGACATTTAAGAAGTGAGCTGAAAGAGTCAGAGTTTCACGTTTGATGCTGTGATCCAATGTTTAAAAAGTTCCCATGCTCACTTTTGTGTATCGTCATGATACACAACAATACTTATATTGTATATAAATATATATACAAACCTGTTTGTGATACTTTAAACAACAAAATAAAAACATGATAAACGTTTTTGACAAACAATAATTCCTGGCTACATTTTGGAAAACGCTAAATTAGTAGTCGTCATAGTAGATAACGTTTTATAATATCTAGAACTACTCCATAATTTTCAAAAATTTCAATTTCAACTTTTTAGCATCAGGACGTCGATGGTTCAGTGGGGCAGTGGAGGAGAGCCAGACCCCCCTTCTGTAGTGGCTGGAGAAGAAAAGACACGGGCTTTCCTCGTGATCGCATCTTCCGCCCCTCTTTTTGAAGCCGAGCGAGACAAGAGAGCAGCTATTTACTGGAGCCCTCACATAATGGCCACTTTTATTTACTTTGCTCCATTTAGCTTCTGCCAAGGACCCTCCAGCGTGGGGGCCAAAACCAGAAAGCCGAGGTGTTCTACAAAGTACCAACGCCCCCCTCCTCCTCCTTTCTATATGTGTGTGTGTGTGTGTTCTTTTATTTATTTGCTCATATCCAATTGGAACCCCCCCCCCTCCCGCCCCCCCTCCTCAAAACAAAACAAAAATCCCAAAGAAGACGATGTGGCTCCTTCCTAACATGTGGGCACGTTTATATTTGACCTGCCTGAAATCCTGCCCCGCAAAACAAAACAAAAATCCCAAAGAAGACGATGTGGCTCCTTCCTAACATGTGGGCACGTTTATATTTGACCTGCCTGAAATCCTGCCCCGGGCCAGGCCACGTCCACACACACACACACACACACACACACACACACACACACACGCAGACCCCTGCTCCGACACAGAAAGGTCAGCAGCCCCAACCAGGCAGCGACGGAGCCGACCCTGGGTCCTGAGGGGAACCTGGCGACCAGCCGCTCCTCGCCGCCGCTGCTCCTCCAGTTCTCTGATGACCTTTCTGCAGCTTCACTGCAACCAGACCTGCAGCAGACAGACTGCAGCTCTCCGAGGCTTCTCCTCCTCCTCCTCCTCCTCCGCACTGTAAATCAGACCAGAACCATCACACACACACGACCCTGTTTGTTTAAAGAGATTTTTCCCTCATTTGTTTCTTCACGTCCAACTAATCCTCAAAGCTGCAGCTGGTTACGTCAAGACGTTTTCTCTGGAAGGTTCAGATGTCACACAACAAATTTCTATTCATGCTACGATGCTAATGTTACCGTCACTTATGATCTTATAGAGAATGTTACAACGATCATAAGTGGAATGAGAATTATTATTAGATTTTAGTTTTGTGTCATTGTCCTGTATAAAACCTCATCAAACCGAATAAATCTTATAAATTAATCTTTTTTTTCCCAGACAAAGTTTTTCTGTGTTTTTAGGAGAAGTAAAACAATCTTCTCACTTCCTCACACTTTTAATTACTAACTTCAGTTTGGCTGAAAAATTTGGAGACACATCATTTTCATTGCGTAGGTCATAGCAGGTCATAGCCAGGACTGTGGTTGTGTTTGCAAATCCACCAGCGCACACAAAAAAAACATATATTTACTTATTTATTTTTTTAATGCTTTTTAAAAAATTAAAATTCAAGTTTAAATATATACAAATATATCTATATATCTATATATCTATACATCTATATCTATATCTATATATATATATACATACACATACACACACACACACACACACACACACACACACATATATATATATATATATATATATATATATATATATACACACAAATATATCTAAAATAACATTTTGCTTAAGAAATACTTTTTTATTATTTTTGATATTATTGATATTAATTATAATATTATTGATATTATTGATATTAACGCACAAATACCATACTTCCCTTACTATAGTATTTGGCTTCAAGATGTTGTGTTGCAGAATATAAATGTTTTTTTTTCTGATAAATTGTCAAACAAAGCAGACACCAGAGGCTCTGACAAACTTTCACATTTTTTTTAATTAGTCAGATTCCTTCCACTCGGGATCCCGTATCACATCGTCAGCGCGCAATTTCTCACTTCCCTCAAACTCCTCACTCTTCACCTTGTGAAACTGCAACCAGAGTGTGACCCACCATCCCTCTCTCGCACCACGCTTGTCTCCTCTCCCCAGAAAGAGAAGCCACTTTCTCTCAAATGAAGCTCACAAGGGGTTGATCACAAGACACAGCAGCGTGTGTGCGTGTGTGTGTGTGTGTGTGTTGCTCTCTCTTCCTCTTGTTGTTGTGTTGTGTGTCTGCTGACAAGGCAGTGACGGACGCCCTTCTTGCACCGGGCCTGATGCTCTGAGGCTCCTGCATTCAAAAACAAATAAGCTGCCACATAAAGATCAGCCCTCATTTCTTCTCCAGTCACTCACCCTGCACTAACACACACACACACACACACACACACGCACAAAGATGCACCATCACCTAACATGCACTGACTTCCATACCTCAGCGATCACTCACAACCTCTGCACAGCGCAGGCCTCGGCGTGCTCCAGAGGCTAACATCTGTAAGGGATTTGTACAGTGAGATGATACCCAATAATAAATAATGTGAACATTTGAAACTCATTTCAGTCCCCGTCCTTGTGACCCCAAACAAGGTCAGAGGAAAGTGTGTATTTATGTGTGTGTGTGTGTTTGTGAGGAAAAAGGAAGCAGGACCCTGCATGCACATTTACACTGCATTATTCATGCATGTCTATGATATGACGACTCCCACTATCCTCCAGGTGTTCCCAATTCCCCGTTACCGCGGCGACCTCACTTCAGCGTCCCCTTTACCCCCTCACCCTCTTCCATCTCCCCTTAAAGATAAAAAAAAGGAACAAGCTTTCAATCAAATCTCACCTCGTCTGCTGACTTTTAATCAAACGGATCCTTTAAGTGGTGGAGTTGATCAGATTCAGATGATTCGGGTTCAGACTCCAGTCTCTTTCATCTGGCACGCTGTGGTTTGGTATGTGTCCAGTAGGGGAGGCTGTGGCTCATCCTTTTGGACCCTTCCTGTTGCTTCCCGTAACTGGCTGATCCTGCGGGTCAGAGGTCAGCAGACAGCCTCTGTGAAGCGCCTGGCGCTCCAGTGGAGCTGATTCAGGATTCAGCAGAGAGTAGGTGTGAAGTCATCATGGTGGCTGGAGTTTACAGTGGCGATGGATGGAACTCCTCGTGTCCTCCTCCTCCACCTCCAGCCTTTGCCCCCCCCACACACACCACACACCTCCTACTCCTCTCCCTTTTCTCAGGACGGCCTGTTGCATATTTTGCCGTCGTCATGGTAGCAGAGGTTTGTTTAACCCTTGTATGATGGTGGGAAAAAAATACATTTCTTATGTTGCGGGTCATTTTGACCCATAGTGGGTAAATCCACTCAAAACAGTCAAAAATGAAGTTAAACCAATTAGAACTTTATTTTAGATTATACAAACATTTAGAAGAGATGAGAAGAAGAGATATACAATTCAAATACTATGTTAAAGAACAGCTTATTTCAGTTTTTCCCATTTCCAATATATATTTGCAAGTTCCACGCACAACTGGATTTTGCATCACAGGCTGCCCATATTTTGATGCCATATTTTGCAGGCTTATTTGGCATATACGGTCGGACAGCATCCTCTGAATGAAATGAGACGCTCATCGACAGTAACATGGGGGCCAGGATTATACAATAAAGGCAGGATTTCGACCCATTTATCGCAGACATCTCTGATCGCTGCAAGTTTGTCTCTCTCACGTCTACCAGCTCTGGTGTCACGGTTGTCAAATTGTATCACAGAAGAAATCATGTGAAATGTCTCCATAGACATTGTTGCTCGGAAGATTGGCCTTCCATTCTCTTCATTCCATAAACTTGCAGTTGCTTCACCCTTTGACCTGTATACTCCACCTAAAACCAGAATTCCAATGTAAGCATGCAAGTCAGTTGGATCCAGTGGCTTCCATTTTTCTTGAAGACACGCCTCCCCTCCAAGTTGGTCATGTCGAGGATTATCTTCTCTATGGGTGGGGATATGAAGAGCTGAAATGCTGATTCAATATCATCAACTCTTGTAACAGCAAATCTTGTTGGACCAGGAGTAATTTTGATGACATTAGAAGATGACAATCGACCTCGGTCTTGGTGTGGTGATGTTGACCATTTTATTTTACTTCTTACTTCTTATTTTATCTTTAGATGTCCATGTCCCCTCTGTAGATGATGATTTTTTTGTTTTTTCGTGTCTGATTCATCTTCTGAATCTGCCTCATCATGGGAAAATTGACAATCTGGATCATCAATAGCATTGTCCTCTGCCTCTGAACGATCCTCCATCTCTGAAATCTCTTCCTCAACATCACTATCCCAGTTCATAAGCTGAGAAAAAGCTTCTTCAGCTGTAAATCGTCCGGAGCTCATTTTTGTGTATTTCTCAAAGAAAGGTCATGGAAACAGTCACAAGGACAGGGGAGAGAGGTTTCTCTTCCACACACACCTCTTCTGAATGGCTATTCAGAGGCAATCAAAATAACGTATATCAGAGAGACATGTTTATTTTGGACGTGAACAGCTACTTTGTGTCTGGGTCAAAATGACCCGCAACATCATCTTTGTATACAAACTCTGTGCAGACACTCCACAACACATCAAAGTGTCCAGATTTTACACAGCAGTTCATGACACTAGATGAGGAAAAGTCATAAAGTTTCATGGGAAAAAAGTAAGGATAACCTGCACTTTGGTCGACACAAAAATTGAAATGGGTCAAATTGACCCGTAACATAATATAAGGGTTAAGGCATGATGGGATCATCTGTTATGTCACCTGACCCATCTATGAACCCACACACACAAAATTCTGAGTGGGATGTCATCACAAAAAAACATCCACAGTGTGTGTGTGTGTGTGTGTGTTTGATCTGCTCTAGAGGAATGTGGAGAGGCATGTGTGTGTTTCTGTGTTTGGGGTCCAATTGAACATAGATGAAGCAGCACCAGGTGAGGATGGGGACAACAGGGGGGGTGGGGGGTGGGGGTGGCATATGACAGGTATGTCAGCTGCAGGGGGGGGGGGCAGTCTGACCTTTGTGACACACTGCACAACATATCTCAGACACACACACACACATACATACAATCAAATGCACACACCTTCACATCTGGTTTGCCCATTGGTCCCATTCTCAATTGACATGGACACACTGCACAGCATATCTCAGACACACACACACACACACACACATACAATCAAATGCACACACCTTCACATCTGGTTTGCCCATTGGTCCCATTCTCAATTGACATGCCCCCTCCTCCAACACACACACACACACACGCACACACACACACACACACACACACACACACACACACACACACAGCTCCCTGTAGTGCTGCTCCTCACCCTTTTCTCTATCACTGGCAAAGTAAACCCACAATGTGAGAATGATGAATGGGCTATCCTGCACCGGACGTTTCATGCACACCTGCCACACACACACACACACACACACACACACACACTCTCTCCCTGGTCCACTATCCTCTTTCCTCCTTCTTCTCCCTTGGTGACCTCATACGGCTCCTTCCTTCCTGGTCTACCCTCCCTACACACACACATATACAAATTCCCAATGTGTGTGTGTGTGTGTGTGTGTGTGAGAGAGAGAGAGAGAGACTAATACAGAGTGCATAGTGTCTTGTCGATGGTGTCCAGTGTCATACACACACACCTGCAGGTCATGTGCTTGTGTTTATTGTGTGCTTTTGTGCGAGTGGATGCCTTTAAAAACACAGTGGGTCTGTGTGCGTGCTGAGGGCGGAGCCTAAAGGATTACATGTCACATAGAAAGTTACAGGATGTCCCTTTTCATTCTTTATTCTGAAAAAAAAAAGCACGGCATAAAACAGCATTTTAATACAACACAGACCCACAACATACAGCTTGATACACAATGGGTAAAAACATTATGTCACTTCAGCATTGCAAATGACACATTTCTTCTTTCCTTCAGCTACAGACACCATCACATGTGCAGTTGACCCGAGGGAGTCTGAAATCAACCAGGGGAAATGTTGAAACTCCAGGTGGTCCGCAACCAATTAAATAAAGCATCACTGTGCTTCTTTTTGAAACACACACACACACACATACACACACAAGCTCTCAATAGAAACCCTCGTGATGAAGAAAGAAGAGGAAGGGAAGGGGGGGAGAGAAAAAAAATATTACAGCTATTTTTTTTCCTCCTCAAATCTGCAGCCTAATGTTGGAAGGAGGGGGGGAAAAAAGAACGGGAAAGAAACGAGTTTCATTTGTTGTCAAAACATTTGTAGTGGAATTAAACATATGGATGCCACAGGCAAAGCGGGAGCTGGAATATTTTCGAGCTGCATGATGTTACACTAACCCTCCAGTATCTTACACTGCTTCCAGAGATTAATGGAATAAAGGGGGGGGAAGGGTGTGTGTGTGTGTGTGTGTGTGTGTGGGGGGGGTCCTGTCTTTCTCAGGCCATTGCAAAATCAATATTTCTCCATGTTACTCAGCTCTGTTTTTTCTTTGGCTTATACATCCACACATCCCCTTGGAAAAAACCTTAAATATTACATGTTCCCAGCTACAATCCCACTTCCAAATGATTTCTCCGTGTGTGTTTGGAAATGTAGTATTTGATTTGTTTATGAAAAACTTCCTCGGACGTTGACATCGACTCTGTTGTTTTTTTTTTTTCAAACACCATGTCAGTCTTCACTTGGCTGATGATATGTTGCACCTGGTTTCAACATGTTCAGTGCTGCTGGTTCCTCTTGATTAATGAGTTACTAAAGAAATTAATGAATTAAAAAAAATACACAAAACTATGTCGTCCTCTGTCTGTGTTAAATCAGTGTGTGTCAGCACGGCGAGCTCGCTGGGAACAGATAGAGATGGTAGAAAAGGGGAATAGTGGGCTTTTTGTTTTATTCTGTTTCAGTCTGCAGAGAAGTGAACTATGTGCTGAACGTCTCAATGGGAACAGGAGACTGACGACAGTGGAGGTTCACCACCACTCGTCCTGTTCACTTTTCACTTCATATCACTTTATCACTTTGCTGTGATATTTGTTATATATGTGAGTAATAGGAGCTGCAGTGGTTGATGTATTTATACACATGTGGCTCCTCATTACATTTAATTAACATTTCATATAGAGGCAGAGAGATACAATTATTTATGACCAAAAAACAGTGACGCAAAATTCTTATTTTTATCTTTCACATGAAATGATGAATTACTGTTCCAATTCATCTCTATACGGATATTTTATCTGAGCTTTTACTGACATTAAAGCTGCACAGATGATGAGACTGACTTTTAAATCCATACATTAGGCTTTATATATTAACAGACTAATTTAGAATTCATTTAGTACTTTTGCATGTTATAACTATATAAAAGTGACAGATACAGTATATATATATATAT
>JAFBJQ010001067.1:218661-232084 GCA_016785345.1 Trinectes maculatus
ATATATATTTAAATATTTGAAACATTTAAATAATGTTTTTTTTACCTCTGTCTATCCAGCATTTATTTTGATGATGATTGTTGTTGACCTTCACATTAATAATAGTATACACTTATCGCAGCGAGTCTCGGTGCATCAAACACACAAACACACATGTTGTAAATGTAACAATAAATAAATAAATAAATCAACAAATAAATAAATAACTAACGAGGCCTCGCGATCATCAGCTGTCCTCTGGCCTAACGTCATTTTTCCGTCCTGTGTGAGTCTGCGCCGTGTTATTGTTATTGCTGCCATCATTATCGCCTCATCTGCTGCCACAGAAAAGCTGCCCCGTCCTGCTGCATTAACTTCACCAACATGGAAACTCCTCACTGTCTCCTGCACGCTGCCAGAACACGCACGTGCGGCCGCATTCCGTTTTCCACCGAATATCAGCCAAACACAACTCAGCAGCACAAGCGCCACTTCACGGCTGGTTCCCATTAGTGGCGCGTTCTCCGGCAAGAGTCCGAGAGACGGGGTGGGTGGGGGGGACGCGCGCGCACAGAGAAGAGCACCATGTTGACTGGCGATAAGGTAATACTGTACACATAATGTGTTTGCGTCTTAATGAGCCGCTGCACTAAAAACGTGTTGCTCAAAGTGAGCAGACTGAATATACTCCACTGTGTGTGTCTTCCTCCAGTGTGTGTGTCACCCTCCACTGTGTGTGTCTTCCTCCAGTGTGTGTGTCTTCCTCCAGTGTGTGTGTCTTCCACTGTGTGTGTCTTCCTCCACTGTGTGTGTCTTCCACTGTGCGACGTGTAATTTCACATCTCTCAAAGAGGACGCGAGATACCACATCACACAACACGGAGCAAGACGAGCGCTTCTCCACATGAAATATTTCTGTGTGTGAAGAAATCACACACAGAAAATCCCTAACACAACACACACACACACACACACACAGGCAGGGATGGGGGGGGGGACGAAGCTGGTGTCAGATTCACCGAGGCTTTTTGTCTCAATCTGTTTGGTTTCCTGCAACAAAATGATTTTAATTGCAGTGAATTAAATTGTTTTATAATTATTATTTTAAAATGTGATCGTGTAATAGTTAATTACTGGAATTTTAATTAGAATTTTTAAAGTCTTTGTCAAAGGATCTTTGCACACACACACACACTCACACACACAAAGGATCTCAACATGGCGTACGTGTCTCGCCCTCCCCGCCAACGATCGTTTATATTATAATCTGTTTATATATTTTTTTGCCTTGAACGCACAAACGAGTGTTTAACGTTTAAAATAAATGAAAACATCAAGGTTTATATGCTGTTCATATATTATTTTTAAAAATTCAAATAGATTTAGACTAAAACATTCTCTTGCTAATTTTATTTACGGACGTTTTTGTTTTATGTCACTGTAAAAGCTAAATGATTTTAAAAGCTGTAAAATTAATATATAATTTTATATTTTACTGTTATTATTATTCACTCGTGTGTTTTAGAATCTCGTAATTATGGATAATTACAAATAATTTAATCGGCAACTACAGTGAAAACGTTCCTTAATCATAACGTGTATTTTTTCAAGTAATATTCTGCTGAAATAAAATGAATACACTGTTGAAAAACAATAACACATAAACGTTCAGATACATTTACTCATTTACAAACTCTTTTTTTTAAAAAAATCAGAAAAATGCCTCACCTTTGCGTATAATAATAATATTATTAAATAAGAAGCAGTAAAGGCGATGTTGTCCTCCTGGTCCTGGTCCTGGTCCTGGTCCTGGTCCTGGTCCTGGTCCTGGTCCTGGTCCTGGTCCTGGTCCTGGTCCTGGTCCTGGTCCTGTGAGGTGTGTGTGTGTGTGTGTAACATGAGACGGCTGCACTCCTCCTGCAGCAAAATAAATCTCATATGCAAAAGCAGCTTTTGAAAATGGCGCCCTGCAGCAAACACCTCCCTGTCGGTGAGGGAGGGGGTGGGGGTGGGGGCGATGGGAGCGAGGGGCAGGGGGCGTGCCATGTGCGTCGTTTTACGCGCAATGGGGCTGTAGTCCCTGCTCCCGCGTCGGCTGTAGTCTGTGGATACGAGAGCGTCCTCGGTATTCGCCGGTGCAGCCTCACACGTTGACCCCCCAACCCCATCCCCCCATCACCCACCCACACACACACATTCATACACCCCTCCCCCCTCCCCCTCTGCTCGGTACAGCCACGGGAGCGATGCGTCGTGTCATTACGCACCGAATAAAAGCGCAGTTCTCGGGCTCTCCAGTCTTCCCCATCCCCCTCTCCCCTCCCCCCTCTCTCCCCTCTCTCCGTCTCCCGCCGCCCGCAAACACGCAGCTGCTCCCCGTCTCCTCTGCGGCTTCCACCGGCCAAACGCTCCGCGCGGCGTGCGCTCGCGCTCTCCCTCCTTCTCCACGTTCCCAGCGTCTCCATTCGTCCCTGCGCTCCGCGGCCGCTGTGGCGCAAATACGCAGCGTCTCCATGTCCGCACGCCGCCATTCCGGTGCGCAGAGAGGCTGCGTGTGTAACCGCACAGCCGCGTCAGCAGCTGGGGGCTTCCAGGGGAGAGCTGTGGAGAGGGGATCTCTCTCTCCCTCTCTCTCTCTCTCTCTCCCTCTCTCTCCCTCTCTCTCTCCCTCCTTCCCTCCAAAGCCGAGCAGCAGAGAGGGACAAGAAGAGGAGGAGGGAGAAGGAGGGGGAAACCCACGCTGATAGCTGGAGGGAGCCCCGGTGCCTTGAGCTTGTGTGTGTCTGTGTGTGTGTGTGCGCGCGCATTATAATAGTTGCTCGGAAATCCTTGGATGTGTGAGGCAGGATCTACAATCAGGATGAGAAAGCAACTTTTATCCTGTGTAAAATATAGATTTTTGGAATTTTTCTCTTCTTCCCTTGAAAGTATATGGTATGGGTTTGCTGAGCATGTGTGTGTGTGTGTGTGTATGGGTTGTGCACCTGTTTTGTGTTTGCATGCTTGTGTGCCAGTGTGCAGCTGTGAGTTAATCCGCACTCACACTGGATGTGAAATAGGCTGCTTCATTCATAGTGAGGGGATTGATTCAGAGCCGAGCCATTCAGGTGCTGTAGGTGTGTGTGTGTGTGTGTGTTGGGGGGGTGGGGGGTGGGGGGGTCACTGGTGGTATTTTCAGATAAATCACTCTCGGCTTTCAGAACAGTCAGTCCTCACCTATGTAAACGCACCCCTGAGGGCAACAGATTTATCTGCAAGAGGACGGTTCACCCCCCTCACACACACACACACACACACACACACACACACACACACACACACACACACACACACTTTCTCCCTCACTCTGTTACCCCCTTCCCCTCAGACTGGAGATGGATGGCCCATGTCCCTTTTGTCTAGATGCAAATGGACTTTAACCCCAAATTAATGGATAACTCCCCAGAAAGGCCTAATAATGCTCTGCTCACATGACGCTCACACACACACACACGGACACACACAGACACACACACTTTCGCTGCATGGCAGACACTAGCAGCCTCTGATTTGATAAAACATGTTGAATGTGTCGTGCATCATGTTTGTCGAATTATCGGTGAAAAAAAGCAGCAGCAACTTTCTCCAGTTGTACATTAATTACCATAAATCTCGAAACCGTTGTTTTTATTTGTTCAGCGTTCTCTCCTCCTCTCTTCCTAAATTGAATCAAGCCTTGCTGAGGGAGAATTTTACAAACCACACAACCACTGTGACCAACCTCCTCCTCCTCAAGCGTAGAGACCCTGCGAGCACGTTCACCTACTGTTTCCCCACCAGCCTCCATAACCTCTACAACACTGAAATATCACATTGTTGCATTTGTGTTTGGGTTTTTATGTGTTGGACATTTGAACTCTCAGTGCTGGTGTATCCCTTGGCGAGTGCACAGGACGATGACAGATGCTCGGGGTCTAACATGGAGCTGGGTGCAGGAACAAGGATGTAGATATGATCCCCCATTAGCCGTGGCGCCATGCTGCTCCGCAACATTACCACGGCACTAAAATTTTATTTAAGTGGCCTGCTCACTCAGGTTGATCATGAGGAACGGGGGGGAGGAAGAGAAGAAAGTGAGGTGTGGGTGCGTGGCGGAGCCTTTAGCATGCACGCGCTATATTTTTGTGAACAATAAACCCACTTCCTCCATGTATACCTGTCACCCCTGAGCACAATCAATGAAACGGCCCCATTTGCTCCTGTCGGGAGCAGACTGCACATCGGATGTAAAAATTCATCTGGGGAAGAGGCCACTTGTTGCTGGAGATGACGACAGCCGGTTTGTGGGGGAGGGGGTGGGCGGGGTGGGGGTCAGAGGGAGAGGGATGTAGTGGTTGGTAGGAGAGGTAGGAATCATTTCATCCTTGTGCGATGGATGTTTTTATGGCGTCGGCATCGTGTTAAGTCCTCCACAACACAACACGCCACATAAACATATCTGTCTTTATGGACGATGCTGGAGGAGGAGAGTGGTGGTGATGAGCGGTTAGCGCTGTGAGTGTGTGTGTGTGTGTGTGTGTGTAGAGGAGGCGCTGAGCTGCAGGTACATGTACAGTACATGGATTCACACCAGACCGATGATACTGTTGTCCTTATGAGACGTGACGTGTTAGCGTCAGTGTTAAACCGAGTTGGCCCTTTTGTTGCTTGGACCGGTTGGATCAGCTTTGCGCTGACCTTTGACCTCCCAGCTGGGCCAAAAAAAAACCCGGTTCCGACACACATCTCCCTTTTTCTTCTCCCCAGCAGCAGCCACTGTGCGGATCACATGACTCTCCGGGCCGGGCCATGCCAGGCCGCGTGATGCTGCTGCAGATGTGCATAGAAGGGGGGGGGGGGTGAATTCTAAAAGGAAGAAAAGAAGTTTTTAGTGAAAGATTGGAAAGGGAACAAGGGCTGGGGGGGGGGGGTGACATGGCGAACAAGTAAACGCGTCAGCAGACTGCGAGGACGGGAGGGGCGGGTCACAAAGCTAGCTTTGTTTCCGCTCTGGCTTCTGCATTAGCAGCTGCAATAAAAAAAAAAGACGACAGCCGGTTTGTGGGGGGGGAGAAGAGGGGTGAAGGTTTGTGGGGGGGGGGGGTCAGAGGGAGAGGGATCAGAGGGAGGGATCAGAGGGGGGTCAGAGGGAGAGGGATGTAGTGGTTGGTAGGAGAGGTAGGAATCATTTCATCCTTGTGCGATGGATGTTTTTATGGCGTCGGCGTCATGTTAAGTCCTCCACAACACGCCACATAAACATATCTGTCTTTATGGACGATGCTGGAGGAGGAGAGTGGTGGTGATGAGCTGTTAGCGCTGTGAAGTGGCAGCTGTGTGTGTGTGTGTGTGTGTGTGTGTAGAGGAGGCGCTGAGCTGCAGGTACGTGTACAGTACATGGATTCACACCAGACTGATGATACTGTTGTCCTTATGAGACGTGACGTGTTAGCGTCAGTGTTAAACTGAGTTGGCCCTTTTGTTGCTTGGACCGGTTGGATCAGCTTTGCGCTGACCTTTGACCTCCCAGCTGGGCCAAAAAAAAACCCGGTTCCGACACACATCTCCCTTTTTCTTCTCCCCAGCAGCAGCCACTGTGCGGATCACATGACTCTCCGGGCCGGGCCATGCCAGGCCGCGTGATGCTGCTGCAGATGTGCATAGAAGGGGGGGGGTGAATTCTAAAAGGAAGAAAAGAAGTTTTTAGTGAAAGATTGGAAAGGGAACAAGGGCTGGGGGGGGGGGGGGGCCATGGCGAACAAGTAAACGCGTCAGCAGACTGCGAGGACGGGAGGGGCGGGTCACAAAGCTAGCTTTGTTTCCGCTCTGGCTTCTGCATTAGCAGCTGCAATAAAAAAAAGAAAAGAAGAGAGAGAAGAGGATGCACGGAGGGGTGAATGGCCTGGCATGACGCTTAAGAGATGTCTCTGTTTGTCCCTGTGGTTCGCTGGGGTTTAATGTGGTTTCATAGAATATGCATACACGCCATAACTCATGCGGAGGGACGAAGGCCAACGCAGCACCATCAAGATGAAGGGCGGCACTGTGCGTCCAGTGATGTCACGCGCTTTTATGACTGACGTGCATTATGGTATGCAAAGATGAAAGGATTTAGTGCTTTGCCAAGAAGTCATATCCCAGGATGCTTTGCTCTGGCCGCTCACCCTTTTGTGGCTGTCTCAGTTATGCAGCTATGCTCACCTGGGGTCACCAGGCCTCTATAAACCTATAGCGGATGTGTGTGTGTGTGTCTTTGCAGATGTGTGTGGGTGTGTGCACTGCACTTGCCTCTGGGGCAAACAACCTCCAAAAATCAAATGACCATGTAAACTGTAGAAAGCGGCACCATCTTTAGGTCTGGTGGCACCTTGAAGTATTTTCCATTTGCCAAAGAAGGAGCCGGCCTCAAATTGGAACCAGAGACAGGTTTAATGTCTGATTCTTAACCTATCGCAGCTGTGTCACACACACACACACACACACACACACACAAATATCAGAGGTCGTCCACCTACACACACACACACACACATACTGCAGGCGAGCCGTCTCTGAACACGGTTAAGTATCAGCAACTGTATTACACCACAGCAAATGAGAAGCATCGCTTCAATCTCAAACATTTGTCCGCGTGTATCAATCCTGCCACATGTGTGCAACATCGTGATCGGCTTAGAGGCCTGTCAGGAGCACACGCGTGTCACATGTTGTGGAGGACAAGCGTTGTGTCTCTTCTGCAGCTGCCGCTTGCTGCTGCTGCGTTTTTTGTAATCATGCAGATGTTTCCTGCGCCAATGTGTTTACAGCACAGCGACACACGGTGCAACTCTTCTTACAAACAATCCGGAATAGCGTGATGCTATTTCAGGACCTTCGCGGCCTCAATGCAAAGAATGCACAACGCGTTTAAGAAACCACGAGACAAAACATGACTCCAACAGGTGCAACATAGATAATCCCTGGTATGAGGAGGAATCCAGGAGTGAAACCCAGCTGACAGCTCTGATAGCATCTCACTGAGGTGTGTTTACCCAACACGGGCAGAGTGTGAAGACGACAGGGCCCCGACTGGTTTCAGGCTCTGGCTGTAAACTGGTGGTGTTTGAGATTGTTCCGGTGATTTCAGGCTGCAGGCGCCGATGCAGCAGAACTGTCCTTCATCAGAGGGCGTCAGAGCTGATGGACGTGAAAGGCGTCGGTTTAATCTGTTGATCAGTTTGCAAACACTTTTCAAACAGTTGTGATGTTGTTTAGAAAATTAAAACCAGGGTCATTGTATTTATGACAGAAAGTCATATCCTATGGAAAATTATTTTTTTTAAAAAACCCCCAAAGTGGGTCAGATATAAAACAGAGGAAGCGGACTTCCTGTGGAAGGTGTTTATAAGTGACAAAACTGTTTTGCATGAACAATTTATTCCTTGTGCAGAAAAAGAGAACAGGCTGTGCTCCAAAGATAATTTCCTGGAAGTCTGGTTTCAGACCACGCTGGGTCTGTTCAAAAGATCTGCTCACGGCTTCTGTTCAAAGAAATAAAGAATGAGTCTTTACACGTGTTTTAATTTAAATGGGTGATCATTCCACTGAAAATAATCGCATATGTAATTGTAAATTTATAGAAATCTATCTATAGAGCAACTGAATGACCCACAATGCAACAGAAGGCCAATACAGAGACAAATAAAGGTCACGTTCCTCGGTGGGTGGGGTCTCCCGTGACCCTCCCACTTCCCCTTCCCATAAATCCTTTCAAAGGCAAAGCCCAAACTATACTGGAAGGATTTATGTATGCGTTGTTACTTTTGTTCTTGAGAATAGTTTCTGGGTGAGGACAATGGTTTGGAAAAGTCATAATAGAATTATTTAGCTTGAACTCTGTCGGGTGAGTTTGTTTAAGAGGCTTTGCCTGCTGGGGCTGGTAAAACATATTTCTCATTGTTGAATGGGAATGTCCCATGTCACTCCGGAGTTTTCATGTGTGGGCTCAGAGTATTGTGTGCTGGAGGTGTATGTGCTCTCAGCTCACTGCTATTAGAGGATATTTACAGTATTGTGGTGTTTTTAGTCTGCAACATGAATGATTGCACATAGTTTGATAGTAAATGAAGTCAAAAAACAGCTTTATTTACTTAAAATTATACAGGTATTTATCATATGCCACTTTTTTTCTATGTCAGGATGTGTTTTGAGTGAGTTTATATTCTGGACTGTTTCATCATTTGAAATTCACACTTAATGCAATGACTCAATGATGACATTTGCATTTATATATTTTTTTTATTTTTAAAAAAATATAAATTCATGACCACAGCTTGTGCAGGGCAGCACACAGTGAACCTGGCTCAGTGAACCCTCGCGGAGTAATTAGAGCAGTTATTCTAATATGAGCTGGTGCAGGATGCATTTCCAGCGAATTGAATTAAATTGAGAGAAACCTGTTCCTCGTTTTGCCCGAGACCCCCCGGACCCGCCCCTCTGGGCCCCTGGAGGTCCCCGCACCCCAATTTGAGGATCCCCCCTCCGCACAACCCCACGGGGCTCTGGGCTCTGCCTCGGCCCCGGACGCGGCCACGCAGGGGTTAAAGTGGTGACGTGGTGCTCCTGAAGCGGTGACCCGCGGGGGCAGCCAGCGGGGGCTGCGGGGGGAGAGGAGGAGAAAGCCGAGGCTGAGGTCCTGTTTGGGAAGGAGACGCAAACAACCACCGCAATTACTGCACCGCGACTTGATCCAAGCCGCAGCTCGCGGACTCGACTTCTTCCGCAGTCATCTCCAAACTGCGGCTCTTTTTGCGCAAAGTAGCAGTGAAACGCAGTTTGAATGAGGAATGGAGAGGTGTTTTTTTTTTCATTATTCTTTGCAACCACGTCTTTGTTTCTTTAGTCCGGGGCGACGCAGCGGCGCAGACCCGGCTCCTCTCTGCGCAGCGAGCGGCGCACATACACTCACTTTTACGCACAAACTTGTCTGGACCGTTTGGACTTGATCAAAGGCTGCTGGGGGGGGTGGTTGGGGGGGGTGGGGGGGGGGGGGGGGGCTTTGCAGAAATGCCGTGGACTCTTTAACGCGTGTGCTAAACGTTTATAGTGCTCATAGAACTGTTTGGCACTGCCGGAATAGACTGCCTCTGGGACTCCACGACAAGACTTCAATATATATATATAAATATACACACACATATATATATATGTATATGTATATATATATATACAGAGCGCGTATTGGTGTCGGTGGCGGTGCATTCTGAAAAGGTGTGTAAACTGTGACCCCCAGGCGGTAATTAGGCCTATCATATGACAAACAGCCGCCACCATAAACAAATAGCAGTTAGGTTTCCAGGGAAGAGCTGTTCATGCCGGGCCCCAGCTCCTGCGTCAACACAGCATCGCGGCTGCAGGTTCAACACATGCTGCACGAGCGCGGGGATGAACGAGGGGCCCGGAAGCTCGAGCCTGACTTTGATAATAACTTATGGAGGAAGCGATGGGGGCAGGTCTCGTGCTGGCTATCAGAGGGATGTGTGTGTGGGAAAAGGGCGATGGGCCTTCCACTTCTCCTCGTGCACCTTCACGCGTAGATCCTGTTCAGCACAATCACTAATGCAAACATAACAAAAGTGGTCATAAAAGAAGGATGTGTGTGTGTGTGTGTGTGAGTGTGTGTGTGTGTGTTACAGTATCTGGTCCGGATGGAAGTGGTAGGTATTCTCGTGAAAAACCACACACGCGTGATGTCCCTTTGCCCCCTCCCCTGATTAAAAATAAACAAAATACTCGGAAGCTCCCTTTAATCTCCCAGACAAGAGGAGAAAGCAGGAGGAGAGTTTCTCCATCGATTTTCTGTTTCGTGTCCACTGTGTGTGTGTGTGTGTCTGTGTGTGTGTGTGTGTGTGAGAGCGAGAGAGACACACACACACACACGACGCGTCATCCAGACATAAAATTCCTATTATGCAGCCTCGCGTCCACAGACTGCGCTCGCCTGGATTCGGGAAAACCCCTCGGTGGATAAATCCAGCAGACAGCGACAGAACCGGGTCCGAGGCGCTGCGCTCGTTTCACTCCGTACGTCCGTGCACGCGCCGCGCGTCGGCTCGGATACGACGTAGACGCCGGTTCGGCAGGACAGGACTCACTCTGTGTTTTTAAATGATCATCCATAAATACACTGATGGAGCTGGTCGTGTTATAGGTAGGTGTTGTATGCTACAATTATGTTTCTCATATATATATATATATATATATATATATATAACCCCCGTCTAGTATGTGGTTGACTGACGGGTGTGAATGGACGAGTGTTTTTATTACACGTTTGAGGAAAATAAATCTTAATCTCTTTCTTGAACTTTGAATATGTAGTTAATGCGTGAGGGTTTTGTCAGTTGGTGCCTCTGGGGGGCTAATGCCTATACAGTTTTACACGCACACACACGCACACACACACACGCACACACACGCACACACACGGTGATTCAACCATGTAAAAGTTGGCTCTTATAGTTTGTCTGGGTTAATCGTTGTATTAAGTTACACGGTACATTGTGTCAGGATACTGCATTGCTGTTTATCTCTCTCTCTCTCTCTCACACACACACACACACACACACACACACACACACACACATCCATGTGAGATGACTCGAGTCTTTTCCCTATAACCTTTCTGATTTCTGACTTAGTTTTATAAAGTGGTACCAACGACAGACGTAGCTGCTGCTGCTGATGGATTCATCGGTGTAGGTGTTGGCAGGGGCAGTGTTTTAAAACACAAACACAATGCATTACCTACCTATTATTCATTACCTTGCTCTTGCAGTAATAAAGCAGTATCTTTTTTATGGTCTGAGTGTTGTTGCAGACCCAGATGTGTGGCATGTGTCTATAATTTATGAAGAATTGTTCCTATCCTGGAGTATCCTCAAACATAATGTTCACACCAGCAGAAAGTTTAGCACATTAACACTGTAGCTGCAGGAAAGGAAACAATCTTAGCTCTTAGAGTTCAGGCTCAATGTCCTGTTTTAGAGAGTTGCTCACAATTCCTATTTTTATTTTATTTTATTTTATTTTATTTTATTTTATTTTATTTTATTTTATTTTATTTTATTTTATTTTATTTTATTTTATTTGGAACATAATTATTCTCTGTTTATATTATTAGTATATACATACTGTACATTTCATTGATTTAAAGATGCGTTTAGTAAATCATTGTTTAATACGTTTATAAAATAAAGTTTAGAAAATACAAGTAATAAAACGGTGTTATTTTCTGGACCATGCAGTGGTTACAGGACACAGAACATATGTTATTGAAAGTTTTACTCAGTCTGGCGCTGACATGCAAATTCAAAATCAACTTGTTTTTGCAAGTGTTTTCCTCTGAGAGAGGAGCCAGACGCAGGGGTGTGATGTGATTAGGTGCTCTGGGTAATCTTTAGTCAACAGAGTGGTCAAACTATGACCAACGTGGTTGAGCAAGAGTCTGAAATAGATGGCCACTGAAAAGGGTTTTCTCTGTGCTGATCCTGTTTCTTCTCTTATGACTCAAATGCTGGAGCAAAAAAAAAAAAAAAAGTGTGTCTTTGTTTTTTGTTGAAAGAATCTATTGGATTCCTTGAACATTTGAGTGATGAATTACAGAAGGTCGAATGACCTCTTGACCCCGCGACCCACAGTGGATCAGTGTTGCACTGTATGCCACAAACATTTCTTCTCATTTTGGTTGGATGCTACGTGTGCGGAGAATTCACATCCCAACAACACACGTTGTTATTCTTCACGAACTGCTCGGACGCGCGCACACGCAAACAAATGCGCGCCTGTGTGCACACGTTGGCGGAGGAGGAAGTGCTGTCGAAAATGTTGGGGAGTCGAACACACAACGAGCTGCTCCGCCACACTCCAAACACACGACTGCGTTTAATCCCATTATTTGCGTGCATAATATCAACATTTCTGTCGCTGGTAGGATTCGCACCCCCCCCAACACCCCCCTTTGTTTGGATAAAAACTACATGTGAGCTTATGTGTGCGTATGGGCGAGCGTGCGCACGCGCACGCACAGAGGAACGGCGCGCAATGGCTGTTTACGTTCATATGGTAATGCTAATTAAAGCCTCCACCTGCGTGTTTTGATGGCCCATAAATAGATGCTGGTGCTTTCATCTCCTCCATATTGGCCTGGTGGCGGTTACAGCCGGATATATGGCGGCGTGACAGGTACTAATTTGGTGCCCGAGCCATTCCCTCTGTCACCATCATCATCATCACCACCACCATCATCAACGTCTTCTTCTACTGCACCATCATCGTCTTGATCTACAAGGTGTCTGTAGACGGCTCCCCCCATAATTTCTATAATTTGAACGGTAGAATTGTAGTTTTTCTTTTTTTTTTCCATCCGGGCCATGTGAGTGAGGCACGAGCGCCTGGGCAGCCTGTCTCTCAGGATGCTGGGAGACAGCAGCGTCTGTCCTGCGCACACAGAGGAGAAGGTCATGTTGTTTTTATGTCCAGTCAGCTTCTCACTCCATCGTGTCTTCTTCTGCCTCTGCGTCGGACGGACGCTGGGACAAAAGGGTTTTTACACAGACCACAGAACAGCCTTAGAACAGACCCAAAAGCCTGACAGCGCCACCTTCTGTGCGCCCTTCGTCCCTAATATAGCCCTTTTGTCTCATGGGGTTGCAGCACCTCCAGTCAGAAAAACAACCCTGCTTGGAGACTGTCATGGTCACAGCGCGACCAGAGATATCTGCTGAGAGCAGGACGGTGGCCCTGTGTGGAGGGGCCTCCCCTGGAGACCGCTCTCCATTTGGGCCCCATTCGAACCCAGCCTCGCCGACCTGCTTCCCGTTTCAGAAGTTGATTCAGTTAATGCTGCGGACGCATGGCATCACATGGCACTGAACTTTAAACGCATGCGTCACTCGCCATCTTCTGAACGGAGACATAACTCTTCATGAGGTGAAGTTCTTGTTCCCAAAAGCAACACTGGAATTATGCATGTCAGGCCGCACAGAAATATGGTCTTCCGCAGCGTGTGGGTGGAAACAAAAGCATCAGGATCCGAACTGAACCCAGAAATGAGGTCTGCACGATTTTATTTATACATTTTTGTGAGATTCATTTAGATGAATGGTGACATGTTGACGTTGGTGCGCGGACGCCACACCTCCGTGGAATCGAGTGGCCGGGCTGGAGGGCAGTGAAGGCTGCCGGGAAGTGTGGCCCCTCGCCGCGGTGGAAGAGTCCTACACACCGGGGTCTGGTGTGAGGGGAGAGGGAGGGAGGGGGGGGGAGGGAGTGGAAGTGGGAAGGAGGAAGCGAAGGAGGGAAGGTGGAAAGTGTCAGTCAGGAACGCTTCATTGCTTGAGGACAATTCGCGAGCAGGACCGGTCTGTTTCAAGAGCAATCAGTCAAT